>VMDO01007163.1:0-93516 GCA_007922755.1 Pedetes capensis | reverse complement strand
GAGTCTTCCTCCAATCCTGATGCCGTATTCTTCCTCATAAAGTCCAGCTTCTCGGATTATTTGCTCAGCGTCTAAATTGAAGAGATAGGGTGAAAGTATACAGCACACCTTTCTCAACTTTAAACCACTCAGTGTTTCCTTGTTCTATTCGAACAACTGCCTCCTGGTTCATGTACAGATTTCTCATGAGCACAATTAGCTGTTCTGGTATTCCCATTTTCCAAAGTGTTATCCATAATTTGTTATGATCCACACAATCAAATGCTTTTGCATAGTCAATAAAACATAGATAGACATCTTTTTGATACTCTCTGCTTCTCTTCCAGTCAGTTGGCCAAGTAGCTGTTTTCCAAATCTCTTGGCATAAACATGTTAACACCTCCAGTGCTACATCTGTTTGTTGAAACATCTCTATTGGTATCCCATCAATTCCTGGAGCTTTGTGTTTCACCAGTTCTTTCAAGGCAGCTTCCACTTCATCCTTCAACACCATTGGTTCCTCTTCATATGCAACCTCTTGGAATGGTTGGTCATCTCCCAATTCTTTCTGTATAATAACTCTGTGTATTCTCCCCATCTTCTTTTGATGTTTCCTGCATCATTTAATATTTTCCCTGTAGAATCTTTCACTACTGCCACTCAAGGCTTGAATTTTTTCTTCACTTCCTTAAGCTTGAGAAACACAGAACGTGTTCTTCCCTTTTGGTTTTCTGCCTGCAGCTCCTTGCACATGTCATTATAATATTTGTTCTTATCTTCTCGAGCTGCCTTCTCAAATCTTCTGTTTAGTTTCTTAACTTCCTTATGTCTTCCTTTTGCTTTAGCTGCTCAATGTTCGAGGGCAAGGTCCAGTGTCTCTTTTGACAAGTAATTTGGTCTTTTTTTTTTTTCTTGTCTTTTTAAGAACTTTTTGCTTCCTTCTTGAATGATATCTTTTATGTTATGCCACAACTCTTCTGGTCTCCTATCATTTGTGTCTAATGCATTAAACCTATTTTTGAGGTGGTCTCTGAACTCAGGTGGGATATACTCAAGGTCATACTGTTGCTCTCGTATACTTGTCCTAATTTTCTTCAGCTTCAGTTTGAACTTGCATATGAGAAGTTGATGGTCTGATCCACAGTCAGTACCTGGTCTTGTTTTGACATTTTGTATAGAGCTTTTCCATCGTCTCTTTCCACATATGTAGTCAATTTGATTCCTGTATGTTCCATCTGGTGAAGTCCATGTGTATAGTCTCTGTTTATGATATTGAAAAAATGTATTTGCAATGAAAAGGTCATTGGTCTGACAAAATTCTATCATGTGATCTCCAGCTTCGTTTCTGTCACCAAGACCATATTTTCCAATTACTGAGCTTTCTTGTTTGTTTCCATCCTTTGCATTCCAGTCACCAGTGATTATCAGTATGTCTTGATTACATGTTTGATCTATTTCAGATTGCAGAAGCTGATAGAAGTCTTCCCTTTCTTCATTTGTGGCCTTAGTGGTGGGTGCATAGATTTGAATAATAGTCATATTAACTGGCCTTCCTTATAGGTGTATGGCTATTTTTCTATCACTGACAACATTGTATTTCATGACAGATCTTGAAATGTCTTTTTTGATGATGAATGCAACCCCATTTCTCTTTAGTTTATCATTCCCAGCATAGTAGACCATATGATTGTCTGACTCAAAATGGCCTATGCCGGTCCATTTTAGCTCACTAATGCCTAGAATGTCAATGTTTATGTGCTCCATTTCTCTTTTAACAATTTCTAATTTGCCTAGATTCATACTACGTACATTCCATGTTCCAATTATTAATGGATGTTTACAGTTGTTTCTCCTCATTTTGAGTCATGCCACATCGGCAGGTTGAGCATCCTGGGGCTTTACTCCATTTCTGTCATCACGGTAGCCTCTCCTTTGAGGAGGCAACTCTTCCCCAGTAGTCTTTTGAGTGCCTTCCAACCTGGGGGCCTCATTTTCCGGCACTATAATAGACAGTGTTTCTTTGCTATCCATAGGGTTTTCAATGGCTAGTTGTTTTGGGAGTGGCTTGCCAGGTCCTACTCCCTTTTCCAGCCTAGGGGGGCTCATTTTCTGGCATTGTATTTGATAGTGCTTCTCTGCTATTCATAGGGCTTTTCAATGACTAGTTGTTTTGGGTGTGAGATATCAAGTCCTTCTCCTTAGTCTGTCTTAGTTTGGACACTCAGCTGAAAATTGTCCGCCATGAGTAACCCTACTGGTATCTGAAATACCAGTGGCATAGCTTTCAGCATCAGAGCAACACGCAAGCCCCCACAGCACAAGAAGCTGACTGATATGTGGGGGAAACGATAGCAATACCTAGAAGATGAGATGTTTCTCCTGATCGCTGGGTCGAGTTCCTTTTTATTTATTTTATATCGAAGCTTTCCCAGAAAATACTTGTTCATTTTTCTAATCAGCTAAGAAATATTTATTTATCACCAACCATGCACCTGGCACTAGGACCTGTACTATAGACAGGACGTTATTCTTGCTTTCCAAGGATTTCCAATCATGCAAATAAAAACATAACCAGTGACATAACTCGATCCAGTCAATATTTACTGAAAGCTCCCTATGTGCTAGGCACTAAGAATACAAAAATTAGGTACAGTGGAACTCCTAGTCCCATGGGAAATCAGCCAGGACAAGTGAGTGGTTCTGATCCAATGAGCTCAGATCCATCATAGAAAGATGTCCAAGTCACCAAGAAAATGTGGAGGATTGTAGGAGGAAGTCTTTCATTCTTCCAGGAAGGGTCAGGAAGTCTACCTAGAGAGGTTCACCCTATGCGAGACTTGAAGTCTGAGCACAAATTTTCTAGGTGCTCGTCATCAGGCAAAAGAAATAGGCCACACAGGGAACATGGTCCCCTCAGAAAAGGCAAATGACAGCTTATGTCTGGAGCCTCAGTTATAGGTAGGCAGTGCAGCAAGGTAAGAATAGGCAGGGTGGGCAGGGGAAGATCAGGCAGGACTGGATGCTTCCTGCCCAGACATTTGTTTTCCTCTTTTGGTATGGAGCCATGTAAGTAATTGAAAAAGAGAATAATAGACAATAAAAGGTAATAGAAGGCAATATCAGGCAATAGAAGATAATAACAGGCAATAGAAGACAATAATATATGAAGGAGTATATAAGAGGTGGAGAGGGAACAGCATTGATAGCAATTACCTATTAGGGTTCAACTGGTAATTCCATGGCCAACTAGCTACCATATGATCTCACCCAAGTTACCCATGCTTTTTGTGCCTTAATTTCCTCATCTGTAGAAACTGTAGAGAATGAAGCAATTAATACACATAAAGTGCTTAGAAAGGGCCTCAGCACACAGGAAGTGTTCATTAAGTGTTACCTAATAGTGTTGCTATCAAGTGCTATCAAGATGAATCTGACTCGCAGCGATGCTACACACAGCAGGATGAAACACTGCCCAGCACTGTGCCATGCACGTGATCTTTTTATGTTTGAGTTCAGTGTAGCAGCCCCCAGGTTTCTCCTCATTTTGAGTTGTGCCACATCAGCCAAAGGAGGTTCTGGGGCTTTACTCCATTTCTATACTGAAGGTCAACTCTATTTTGAAGAGGCAAGTCTTCCCCAGTTGTTTCTTGAATGCCTTCCCACATGGGGAGGGGCGGGTGGCTGGCTCATTTTCTGGCACTGTATTTGACAGTGCTTCTCTGTTATTCATAGTGTTTTCAATGGCTAATTGCTTTGAGAGTGAGATGCTGGGTCCTTCTCCCTAGACTGTCTTAGTCTGGAAGCTCAGCTGAAACCTGTCCACCACAGGTGGCCCTGCTGGTATCTGAAATATAAGTGGCATAGCTTTCAGCATCATGGCAACACACAAACCCCCACAGCACGACAAGCTAACTGACGTGGGAGTGTCTATTAGTAGCAGTAGTAACGTCATCATCATCATCATCATTTTAGTAGTGTCACTTCAAGGTGATGTTACAGAGCAAATGGGTTTGGAGCTGGAGTTCACTCCACGTAAGACAAGCCTGAATTTTCCATCTGGGCCTTCAGGGTGACAGTCAAAGCCAGAGTTGATGTTGAGCCTTGACCTCGTACAGCACCAGGTAGGTCTCACAGTGTTTGTGAGTCCCTCCCTGCCTCCCATTTCAGAGTGGCCAGATGTGGTCCTTGCAGGCCATTCTCAGAGGAACGGTACCTTCTTTTGTTGTGCTGGGTCTTCACCACCTACCAGAGTCATGAAGTGTGACATTGCTGGATACAGCTGCCTCATTTTACAGGTGGGGAAAGTGAGTTACAGAGTCCTCCCCTATCTCTTCTATGGTAATTCCACCAGTTTTTCTCAAAATCGCAACTGGAACTCCAAGGTAGGAATGCCCAAGTCAGCTTTCTTTGTACCACCCTGTGCTGACCAGACCACGTAGCTGATGTCACCTTGATTGTTTAATTATTTCCTTCTGGAAGTTCTCCTGCCTGGCCTAGTGAATGAATGCTCTTTTTGATTACTTAGAATTAGAAGAAAAAACAAAAGAGGGTTTTCCCAAAGTCCTCCTAAGATACCTATTTCTCTTCAGAAAAAGAAAATTAATTTTTGTTGTCGTTGTTGTTGTTTGTTTTACAGTACTCAGGGTTGAACCCAGGGTCTTGAACATACTAAGCAAGTATTCTACCACTGATCCACATCCTCAGCCCCCTTTTTATTTTTTATTTTGAGACAGTATCTTGCTAAATTACGCAGCCTACCTCTGGCCTTGAACCTGCAGTCTTCCCGCCTCAGCCTCTCGAATAGCTGGGATTACAGCCATGCACCACAATGCCTAGCCCAAACTTGTTCTTGACAAGAATCTTTGGACAGGTAGAGCTTCCGTCAAATGTTTCCAGGTGGCACATGCCTGTACTCCCAGCACACAGGAGGCTGAATCTGGAGGATCATGAATTAAAGGACAGCCTGGGCTACATTGCGAGACCCTGCCTCTAAACAAACAAACAAAAAGAACTCCATCATTGAATGCTTCCATGAACCCTGTGGAAGATACTCCCTACTGTCCTATTATTCTGCTTTGAATATGAAATGTCTCCCACAGACTCCTATGTTAATGCATATGTCCTCAACTGGTGGCACGATTTTGGGAGGTGCTGGAAATTTTAGGGGGCGGGACCTAGCTAGAAGAAGTGGGTTATGTGGGTAGGTCCCTAGGGGTATCTTGTCCCTGTCCCCCTTCTGGTCTCCTTCTTCTCTGCTTCCTCTGTCCCTTGAACCACTGCCATGATGTTCATGATGTTCTGTCTCACAGCAGGCCCAGAAACAGAGCCAAGTGACCAGAGACTGAACCCTCTGAAACCGTGAGCCAAATAAATCCTTCCTTCCTGAAGTTATTTCTGTCAGATATTTGGCCACAGCTATGCAAAAGTAAGTAAAACACCTCTCATTTCCTACCTGCTGCCTCCCCAGCTGTTGATCTCTTTGCACTGTGTCTCTCTGTCTGTCCCCAGCCATGTCCACCTCTCTTGCTCTCTGACAGTTGCGCCTTGAGAACCTGTCAAACGCCATCAGCACTGCTCAGCCTCCACTAGGAAAATGTGGGCTTGGGGCCCTGTTCCGATCCTGTCAGCTCAGTGCATGGGAAGGGTGCTGGGAGGGAAGGGCAGGGATGGAACTGTGACCCTGAGCCACATGTGTCAACAATGACTCTGGCTTTTTCCTTCTCCTCATGAAGATCTTTGACTACAGCACTCCAATATATTACCAGCAGGCCTGGCCCTGGTTTTATTGTCAAGCTGGGTTCTGTTTGTATGAGAGCGCATTCCATTCTCAATTTAGTTTGGGACAAACCAGAGTGGGAATGTACCTCAAACATAATAAAATTCCACTCTACAAAGGAAAGAGCCTTGGTTCCAGGCCTCTGGCCAAATTAAACTCCTCCTGCTACCACCGCCTCTAGATTATGCTTTACTTATTAACTAGTTTCTATCTTCAGCTTGAAAATGGCAAAACCAGGCAAATTTAGAAAGCATACTGTGACTTCACATAGCCTTGTGGATGACCATTGAGTTCCCTGTTTGGCTAGGAAGGATTTGAGCAAAGATCATGACCAAAAGCAGGGCCTTTCTTGTACGATGCAAGAGAAATGATTGAATAGTAGATAAACATCATTATCGCTAAACATATAAATAGATGTTTGTTTTGCTGTTAGGCATTCCACCCATAGAGAGCTGGAATTGCAGTGTGTGGCTAATTCTGTCTGAGAGTGTAGACAGCCTTATTAGGAAAAGGTAGAGGGAAGACAATTTCAAAGGAACACAGGTCCTCTCTCTCTCTCTCTCTCTCTCTCTCTCTCTCTCTCTCTCTCTCTGCAAAAAAGGACATTGTTCAGTGAGCTGCTTCTAACACACCAATATGGGAGTCAGGGCGCCCCCTCTTCCGTAATGATTGAACTAAGGCTTGGTTTGAAATAACAAAATCTATGTGGGTTTCCTTCCAAGCAAGCTGATAACTTCAACAGTGGTGGATTGTTTTCAAGTGTGCCTGTCCGTTTAAATGCTGAACTCATCCTTTGCAGACAGGCCATCCAGCTTAGAGAAGGACCCAGCCACCTCTGGTAGACAGACACCACAAACAAGACTCTCCCTGGCTGGTTGGGCCCAAGAAGTAAAAGAAAATGAAACTCTTTTCTAGATCTCTAATATGTAAGGCGCTCTCTCTCTCTCTCTCTCTCTCTCTCTCTCTCTCTCTCTCTCTCTTTCTCCACCCTCTGCACCCCTCTCTCTTTGTCCCTCTCTCCCTAAAATAATATCAAACTTACAGAAAAGTTACAAGTACAGCACAAATAACATTTTGCCTACATTATTTAGAAAAATTGGTAATCTGATGCCACGCCATCCCTGAATAAGGACAAGGACAATTTGCCTACTAACCACACTACAACTACCCAAATCACAGTATCAACAGTGGTTCGTTACTACCACTGATCCTCAGACCTATTTTTTATTTTTTTTTCCGGTACTAGGGGTTGAACCCAGGGCCTCGCGCATGCATGCTCTGCAAGTGCTGGACCACTGAGCTGCGCCCCCGGCCCATTTTTTTTTTACTTTTTGAGACAGGGTTTCGCTAAGTTACGCAGACTGCGTCTGGTCTCGAACTTGCGATTCTCCTGCCTCCGCCTCCCGAGCCGCTAGGATTACAGGCGTGCGCTACCACGCCCGGCTTCTCAGACCCATTAAACTTCCACCAATTACCCTTTTTTTTTTTAATAGCATAAAGTATCAGCATAGCACATCGCTTTCAGGATCGTGTCTCTTTGTTCTCCTTCCGTGTGGAGCATTCTTCAGTCTGTCCTTGCTTCATGACCTGGACGTCTACAAAGACAACAGCCCAGGTAATGTGTAGACTGTCCCACAGGCTGGGTTAGTCTGATGTCCTCTCGTGATTAAATTCTGGTTACACATCTTTGGCAGGAGTTTCCCAGAAGTGGCGCTGTGTTCTCTTCATGTCCTCCTGTCAGGTCCCTGATTTCAGTCTGATCATTTGGAAAGGTGATATCTGGCAGGCTTCCTCTCCCCCTTGGTAGTCAGTGAGTATGTTTAAGGGAAGTTGCTTTGAAACTAAAGTCATATTGTTTTAAATTATAACCAGGAACCTATATTTAAGTCAGCCAAGACTTTGAAGACCCAAGATCCAGATCTGGTAAAGAAAAGAAAAAAAGGCAAAACAGGTCTCCCAACAACACATTTCCAGGGGAGAAGACCCAGGAATAGGAATGTGAATAGTGTTTCACCAAGGAATTCTAAAAAATGGCAAACTGATCTAAACAATGAAAGATTTTTTTCAGGGGGCTGGAATTATTGAAAATGTCAATCATCTTTTTCTCTTAATTTTTCACCTGGACTTATGATAGAAGATGAGAAACTGTCTGTGACAGTGTAGTGAGACTTTTTTTTTTTTGTCTGTCCTAGGGGATTGAACCCAGGGACTTGCATATACTTTGCAAGTGCTCTGCCACTGAGCTGTATCTTCAGCCTTGTTTTTTAGGTTTTTTTTTTCTGTTTGTTTGTTTTTTTGTTTTGAGACAGGACCTTGCTAGGTTCTGCAGGCTTCCTCTGACCTCAAACTTCTGATCCTTCTGCCTCCCCCTCCTGAGTTGCTGGAATTACAAGTGTGCGCCACTGTGCCTGGCAAGTGGGACTTTTTGTTAAGACTCATTGGACTCTGAACTCTCAGCCACCTTCCAGGAGTCAGGAACTGGACTTGAGGAAGTCATAGGTAAGGGTGAAATCACAGGGACAAGAAAATTATGAGTTTCCTGGCTAAGAGTGACAGAAATAACCTGTGTCAAGCAAGGTCTTACTAGGAAGCCACTAGATGTTGGGTAAGAGGAGTATTCTGACATGGTAGAATACAACTTTCAATGCCCTATGTTATCTGAAATCCTAGATAAGGATGTTAACATTATTTTCACTTCAGAAATAACGTCAGTGGATGTTGAATGACTAGCCCTTCAGCCCTCAAGCCAAAGTCTGGACTCAGGTGTCCTAACTCCCAGTTCCTAGGGAAGAACATACCTATGAAAGTCAGAGACCAAGGAAAGCCTCTCCCATAACACCTCCTCCTCCTTTTGGCAGAAGACCATCTTGGTTCCCAGGGGCCCTCACTGAAGTTGCTCCCACGTGCATAGTTGCTATAATTCCCCGTGAGCATAATTTCTACCTTATTACTTAATGTGTCCGATAATGGCACCAAGGCCCAAGCTCCTCATCACTATGAAGAAAATTGACCTTTATAGAAACATAATTCCTATGACCAAGAAAATGTATTAAATAATAAGCTATCTTATTGGCCTTTCCTATGGCCAGCTCCTTAGCAAAGAGGCGTTAAAAAGAGAGCTAGAAGAAGCAGGGACCAATGGTTGGGTTGTCAGTCATGAGAAAGGGAAGAAGCACTGACTGGCCTACAAGTCAAAACAGATCAGCCTAGAAATAGTGGGAGGATGGGAGGGGAGGGGAGCAGGAAGCTGTCTGCAGAAATGAGCCCAGTTGAGAAACAGGTACCAGAAAATCAAAGCTGGTAAAGCTGAAGTTGCAGAGAATAAGCATGGGTGTCCTTTGGGTCCAGGTGCAATTCAGCTGGACTCCTGGCAGATATTTCTGTTGGCTTTTCTTTACTCTCTCCTGATTTTTATCCCCTTGCCCTCTTGCAACACCCCCCCCCCACACACACACACACACACAGATCCCTTAAAGGTGTATCTTCAAAAATAAAATATCCTGGGATTACGGCAAGAGAAAAGTTCATTTCTTTTTGACTAAGCAATAAGACCTGACAAACGATAACCTCGAGGGAAACACAACCCATAGAGCTATCTCAGAGTGGTGGATAATTCTCTCCCAGCTATCCTCTGAATGGGGGTAAATCATGAGAGGGGTGAAACTCAAGCAAATGGGAGGAACTGGTTGTGCTGGCTTCCTCACAGCCCAAATGTGCCCCTGGAGTTTTATAACCTTGAGTGCAGTTAGTATTAAAGGTGATCAAAGTCAAAGATGGGGAGGACATCAGGAAACGTCTTCTAGTACAGATAAGCTGCCCTTGAGAGAATTTCAAGAGGAATCTTGATGTTCTTTGTCTTGGACTCTAGTGGTAGCTACAGATAATACTGTCAGGCTTGCCTAATGCCTCTGAAGGAAGTATTGTTTAGTTCAGGCCAATAAACCGTTTTTAAGCATGTTATTGTTAGGTGCTGTGGAGTCATGTCCAACTCATAGCGACCCTCATGGAGTTTTCAATGACTGTTTCGGGATTGCCTAGGGAGTGGATTGCCACATCCTTCTCCCATTTTTGCAGTGCTGGGAATTGAACTCAGGACCTTGGAGACTACAGAGCAGTGCTCTACCAACTGAGCTAAATCCCAGCCCCTTTTTAAATGTAGCACCTATTAACCATTAGGCATTATACTGAGCTAGTGGATTTTAAACTTGACTGTGCATCAGAATCCCCTGAAGGGTGAAACCTCAAGAGGCTCTAATTCTGTAGGTCTGGGTAGACAACTTTAATAAGTCCCTCTATGATGCCAAAGCTGTGATCTGGAGAACACGCTTTGACAGCCACTGCTAGAAACATGGCAGCTGTTCCATGGTGTAGTAGGAAAAAGAAACCTATGAATAATAACCACATTGTGGCTTAACGATACAGCAACCAGAGCCAAATCCTAGCACAACAGTAGCAAAGGTGGAGAGAGGACACAACTTTGCATGAAGAAACCAAGGCTCGTTTCATAGAGAAGAACAGATTATGTTGAATCTTGCAGAAGTAAGGTTTTTTCCGCCATTATGAGAAAATAACATGGGTGAAAACGTGGAGGAGGGAAGAAACAGATGGCCTGGAGCCTCAGAAGAGTCCTGATCAGGATGCCTGGAGGCAGAAGTGCATATGGAAGAGGGACTAGGGCCAAGATGTGGAGACCAAGTCATGGGGGTGCATGGGCACCACACTAGTGAGCTAGACTATTCTGGGTCCTTGAGGCATCATCAAACATCAAGTACTGAGCAGTAACTTGGCTCGATTTGGTCTCAGTCGCTGGGAGAATTTTTGTGGGGAAGGGTGCTAGGAATTTGTTTTGAAAAACTGATTAATCAAGCAGGAGCCACAGCTGTCTCCTTCCCTGCTGCCTCCCAATGTTCCATCCAAGGTCTGGCATGTAATAAATATTTGTTGAATGAATGGAGAGATGAGTGAGTAAGCAAGTGGACCAGTGACTGAACAAATGAATGAGCTGCATTCATTTCTCACGTGGGAAAAACCATGGGCTTATGAATAAGGAGAGCTGGGTCTAATCAATAACAAGCTTTGTAACAAGGAGGAAGTCTCCCAATCTCTCCAAATCTCTGCTTGCTGAGTTTTAAAATGCGAGGGTGTGGATTAGACCACTGGATCTAAACCATGGCTGCCTATTACAATCACTTAAAATGTCACAGCTGAGGAATAAGTCAAACATCCACATGGAAGCCATCAGGCAAATTCAGAAGATGGAAAATTCTATAAACAAATGACCTGGTTTTCTCCACAAATGAAAGGGAAAAATAAAATGAGAGAAATTGTTACAGATGAAAAGAGCCTTAGGAGGCTCTCACTCAAATGTCATGTGTGGTTCTTATTGGGATCCTAATTTGAAGTCAGTCAGGTAATCAATCAAGTTCAAAAAAAAAAAAAACATTTTTGAGCCCACCAGAGACATTGGAACATGCAATTGTTATTAGATAATATGTTACCAAATAATGATTTTTCTAGGTGTGATAACAGCATTATGTGTGTGCATACACACATAAATACACATAAAAAGTCTTTACATGTAAGAGATGCAGTACAAACAAAAATACTAGAGTCAAAATTATATCATCAGCCAGGCGCGATAGCTCATGCCTATAATCCCAGCGATTCAGGAGGCTGAGGTGGGAGGATTGTGAGTTCAAGGCCAGAGGCAGCCTGTGTAACTTAGTGAGACTCTAACTCAAGGTAAAAAATTAAAAATGGACTTAGGGATCCAGTACAGTGGTAAAGCACCAGCAAAGTATGTGTGAGGCCCTGGATTCAACCCTCAAGTACTGAAAAAAAAATGATATCATGCCAAGGATTTGCTTCAAAATGCTCTTAACACCAAGAATCAAATAAGATGGAGGTGGTAACAGATAAAAAGAGTCTGGGGAAGTAACAATTCCTGAGCTTAAATGGTGGCTACAGGTGATTCATTGCATCTTCCTTTCTACCTCTGTATACTCCTGAACGTTGACTTTTAAAATTATCTTACATATACTGATATCTGGGCTCCCCAGAAAACTAAATAAATTAAAATCCTGGTTGAAGGAGTGAGGATAAAGTTCTTGGTGTCAGCATTTTTCAGACATCCCCTCTAAAGAGTCGTGATTCAATGAATTATTATAGGATATATTTGATTCTTCCAGAATAATTAATCAATTAGAAATACGATGTTTGTGTACCTGGTCCTAGGCTTGAAAGGGACTGCCTGAATGCTCAGCATCCCATGAAAAGATTTTCCATTAAACATACATATGGATTTTTAAATTAAACTTGTTATTTGATATAATTTTAGATCCATATGCAATTGGAAGAAATTATACAGAGAGATATCGTATAATATGTACTCAGTTTTCCCAAATGTAACATCCTGCCAAATTATAGTACAATATCATTACTGGGATATTGACAATGATCAATCAAGCTCCCAAGCATTCCCTCATGTTGCCCTTTATGCATCCACACCCACTTCCTTTCCACTGCTACCTCCTCCTTAACCTCTGGCAACCACTAATATGTTCCTCATCTCTATAATTTTGTCATTTTCAGGAATGCTTATATAAATGGAATCATGAAGTATGTAACCTTTTAAGATTGGATTTTTTTCACTCCACATAATCCTCTGGAAATTCATCCAGATTATTGCAAGTGTAAAGAATTTGTTTTTATTGCTCACTAATATTCCATGACATGGAAATATCACAGCTTGTTTAACCATTCACCTATGGAAGGATAGATGCTTGCTTTGGGTATTGCTCTTCTTTCCTAGGTTATTAACAAGGGATCTTAGATTGATTTGAGACATTTCTTCTTTGTAAAATAAAATTTAGTTCTAAAAATTTGCCCCTCAGACCTTCTTCAGTGTGTCTTACAAATTTTGAAATGTCATACTTTCATTTTCATTCAGGTCAATGTTTTTTTTTTAATTTCCCTTCAGATTTTCTCTTTGATTCATGCATTATTTAGAAGTATATTGTTTAGATAACAAGTTTTTGGAGATTTCCTGTTATCTTTCCATTATTAATTTCTAGTTTTATTTCATTGCAGTTAAAGAACACACTCTGTATGACTTCAGTTCTTTTAAATTTGTTAGTTTGTTTCACAGTTCCAAATATGGTCTGTCTTTGCATGCAAGTTCCATTGACACTTGAAAAAAACAAATGTTGCCAGGAGCCGGGCAGCATGTCTGTAATCCCAGTGACTCCAGAGGCTGAGGCAGGAGGATCACAAGTTTGAGGCCAGAGGCAACCTGTGGAATTTAGTGAGACCCTGACTCAAAATTAAAAGTGGTAGAGCACTTGCCTAGCATGCGTGAGGCCCTTGGTTCAATCCTGCAGTACTGAAAAAGAGGGAGGGAGGGAAGGAGGGAGAGGGAGAGGGAGAGAGAGAGAGAGAGAGAGAGAGAGAGAGAGAGAGGGAGAGACATTGGAAAGAAAAGAAAGAAAAGAAAATAACAGATATTATACCATTGGACTGAGGGGTTTATAAATGTCTACTTGATACCATTGGTTGATACTTTTGAGTTCTTTTCCACCCTCAGTGATTGTATGTCTGGTTGTTCTATTAATTGTTTAGTAAAGGATTAGGAAAACTCCAACTGTAATTATGGGTTTTTCTATTTTCATTTCAGTTCTATCAGTTTTGCTCACATACTTTGTAGCTTTGATATTTTGTACCTGCACATGTAGAATTGCTATGACTTCTCTGTGGATGACTCTTTTAGTTTTCTTTGCTTTGAAAGCTGCTTCATCTATATTAATATAGTCACTTCTGCTTTCTTTTGATTAATATTCTCATGATACATTGCTTCACATCCTTTTGAATCTGTCTACATGAGGGGTCCCCAACCCCTGGGATCCAGACTGGCATGAGTGTGAATGGTGGGTGAACAAATGAAGCTTTGTCTGTATTTCCACAATAAATATAACACACTTGAATTATCCTGAAACTCTCCCTCCCCTGAGTCCGTGGAAAAATTGTCTTGGGAATGAAACCATTCCCAGGTGCCAATAAGTTTGAGGACTGCTGGCCTATATCATTATATTTGAAGTGAGTTTCTGATAGACAGCACAGAGTTAGATCATGTTTTTTTAACCCACTCTGCTAATCTCTGTCTTTAAATTACTACATTTAGACCATTCACATTTAATGTAATTACTGACATATTAAAGGTAGGCCTGCAATGTTGCTTTCTGTTTTTGTTTGCTCTTTGTTCTTTGTGGGATTTGTTTGTTTGTTTGTTTGTTTCTATTTTCTTTTTCCTTTCATCCTGTGGGTTACTTTAACATTTTTTTAGAATTCCAAATTTGTTTACATATATGTGTATATTTGGGGGAATGTCTCTTTCTATAGTTTTTGCAGTAATCACTCTAGGGATGATATTATACAGACATTTATATTTATATAAAATAAATAGCAAGCTACTCATTTCATCATTTCCCCAGCTTCACCAGTTTGAGTGAAATGCAGAAACCTCATTTTGCTTACCTATCTCATTTATAGCTGGCTTAAATAGTTGCTCTACCTAAATTTACCTCCACATTAGCAAAAATTGTAACTTTTGCTGCAACCATCAAACATAATTCAGAATATTCAGGAGAAGAAGTAAAATTGACAACACTCTTATCCATAATTTTGTTTACCAGGGGCTCTATCCTTTCTTCCTGCTGCAAGATTCTTGTTATTTCCTTTCTATTTAGACAATTTCCTTTAGCCATTCACTTGGGGCTCCCCTGCTGGTGACAAATTCATTTAGCTTCCTTTCTTCTGAAGATGCATTGATTTCCCCTCATTCTTGATGGATATTTTTGCTGGATATTGGATTCTGGGTTGATATTTCTGGTTTTTTGACATTTAAAACTGTGCTGTTTATTTCTGGTTTCAATAGTCTCTTATGAGCCATCCACCATCATCTAAGTTGTCTTCCCTTATACTAAAGCTGCTGATTCTTTCTGGCTTCTTTCAAGAGTTTTCCATTATCTTCAATTTCAGAGGGCTTAATTGTGGTAGGTTTTGTGGATCTTGTGGGTGTTTTTTTGTTATTGTTTTGGGGGGGCTTGGTTTTGTTTTGTTTTGTTTTTCATTTGTGGTTCACTTAGCATCTTAATTCTGTAGGTTTATGTCGCTTGACAAGTTTGGGACATTTTCAGCCATTATTTCTTCCAGCGCCTTTTCGGCCCTTCCCTCTTCGTGTGACAAAAATGCTAGATCTTTTGTTAAGAGTTCTGCGGGCCTCTCTGGGTGTCCTATTCATAATTTTTCAGTGTATTTTTCTCTGTTGTTCAGATTGCATAGTTCCTATTGTTCCATGTTCAAATTCACTGATTCTTTCCTCTTTCCCTTCCATTCTGCCATTGAACCTGTCCAGTGGATTTTTTAAAATTTTTGGTTATCTTATTTTACCATTCTAAATTCTCCATCTGTTTTCTCCTTTATATCTTCTCCTTGCTGAGATTTTCTATTTCTTTTCTAGGCTTTCTGTTTTTTATTTGATTGGGGCATGTTTGTAATGGCTCGTGGAAGTATTTTTATGATGCTGGGTTTTTTTGTTTTTGTTTTTGTTGCAAGACTGGAGTTTGAAGCCAGGGCCTCTCACATGCTAGGCGAGCACTCTACCACTGAGCACCCCTAGCACCCTAAGATGGCTGTTTTAAAATCTTTGTCAGATAATTCTAACTGCTCTGTCATCTTAATGTTGGATAATCTGTTGATTGTCTTTGTCTTCATTCAGCTTGCCATAATTCTAGCTCTGAATATGACAGGTGATTTCCTATTTAAATTGGATTTGGGGAGTGTGGTGTTGTGAGCCTCTGAACTTTATTTAACTCGTGTGTGTTAGCTGACTTCCTATGACACTCACGTGGTCAGAGAAGGGGAGGATGCTACCTCATTATTGACAGATGGGAGGACAGCCCACCCTTCCTGCTCAGACTCTACTGACATCTAAAGTGGGGAGAGGGAGCTCCTCACTATTGCTTGGCAGTGATTGAAGTTATGACTCCCAGAAGCCTGGCACCGATGCCCCCTGGCCTTGTGGGAGTTCCCTTATTACTTCTCTCCAAGTGGCCTCCACTGACACCACTGAGGTAGTGCTGTCACTTCTGGGCAGAGTGACCTTCCTGACTTTCCACTGTGTTGCTGAATGCTGTGAAGTTGAGTCTAACTCATAGCAACCCTATGTACAACAAAACGAAAGACTCCCCAACACTGTGTCATGCATATGATCCTTTTATGTGTGAACCCATTGTTGCAGACACTGTATTTCTACTCATTTTGAGTCATGCCACATCAGCAAAAGGAGGTCCCAGGTCCTTTCCCATTATTAAAGTAAACTCTCCTTTGAGGAGGCAATTCTTTCCAGTCATTTCTTGAATGGTTTCCAGCCTGGGGGTCTTATTTTCTGGCATTATATTTGATAGTATTTCTCTTATATTCATACAATTTTCAACAGCTGTTTCAGGAGTAGGCTGCCAGGTCCTTCTCCTAAGTCTGTCTTAGTCTGGAAGCTCCGTTGAAACCTGTCCACCATGGGTGGTTCTGCTAGTATCTTAAATACCAATGGCATAGCTTTCAGCATCACAGCAAGATGCAAGCCCCCACAGCACAACAAACTGCCAAGCATGTGGAGGCACTGTCCATTAGACACCTCTAACATGGCCTCAGCAGGACCAGAGTGAGGTCTCTGTACCACCAAGTGGAGGTGGCATGAAGATCCAGCTCCATACTTTGCTGGCCAGGTAAAAGGGGACCACAGTCTCTTCTATGGCATTTGGCTGGAGGGTAAGTAGCTATTGTGCAAGGGCCTTCTGTCTTGTAGGATGGACGCTTTCTTGCTCCGCCGGGTAGCACCTGAGAGCAAGCTTTCGTGGAGGCTTTTCTTGACTGTGCTCACTGGAAATTTCAGATTCCCAGGCTCTGCAGCTTCAAGCCTAGAGCACATGAGGCCAGCAGCCACCCAGAGACTCATCACTTAGCTCTCCCCTGGGTCCTGAAGTCCCCAGCTTGTCTGCTTCCTCCCATCTTCGAGGTACTTCTTCTGCTTTCTGTTTTTTGATTGTTTGGGAGCTTTTGTTTGTTTCTTGTTTGGAGTTTTTTGTTTGTTTGGTTGCTTTTCTTTTCTCCTTTAATTTTTGGGAAGTGTTCTGTTATTTTTGAGACAAGGTCTCATTATGTAGCCCAGGCTGGCCTCAAACTCATGATCCTCCTGCCTCAGCCTCCAGAGTGCTGCAATTATAGGCATGTGCCACCACATCTGGCTTGTGCATTTTTTGGGTTTTTTTGTTTGCTACTTTATTTTTTTAAATATGTGTAACAGCCAAGATTTTAATTGGATTTAGTGGGAAGAATAAGGAGAAGTACAGCTTCCAGAAGTATATAATATTTCTGATATAATATCTGATAGATTTAAAATAGGCAAACATATGTGTATATATGTGTGTGTCTTAATAAGCATGATAGCATGAACACTAATTTTTTTTCCTTGCTGGGATCAAACCTAGGGTCTTGCGCATGCTAGGGCGAGAGCTGTACCAGTGGGCTACATCCCAGCCCTTAAATCTTCTACATGGCAAATATGCAATAGTGAGTTGGTCAACCTTGCCTTATGAAGGGGACTAAGTATGATAGGGATAGAAAGTTCTGGTGAGCTGTTGCCCAGCAGGATGACAATCGAGGCAGTAATGTTCTATATATTTCAAAAAGCTAAAAGAAAGGAGTTTGAATGTTTTCATGACAAAGAAACGATACTCATTTGAGAAAATAGACGTGCTTAATGCCATTTAAACATTATACAGTGTGTATATGTATCAAAATATCAGATGGTATGGCATTCATATGCAAAACTTTGATGTTTTCATGGATCAACTAAAACACAAATTTGAGGCCAGGGACAGTGGCACACACTTCTAATCCCAGCAACTCAGGAGATGGAGACAGGAAGATCACAAGTTCAAGGCCAGAGGCAGGCTGTGTAACTCAGTGAGACCCTGTCTCAAGATAAAAAATTTAAAAAGGGGGCTGGGGGTGCAGCTCAGTGGGAGGGTGCTTGCAAAGTATGTGCCAGGTCCTGGGTTCAGCCCCCTAATCCAACAAAAATAAGTAAATAAATAAATAAATAATAACAAATTTAAGTTAAAAATGAAAAGAAAAACAGTGAGTTGGATTTTTTTTTTCCCTTGAGAAAATGAAAACCACATTATTCAATCCCAACACTTACTCCTTTGGCTGACAATCTAAGTTTGGCCTCCTAGGACTCTGAAATGTCCTTTGATTCAAAACCCTGCTGATGGCTGAGTCTTGACCCCGTGGCCTGGCTAGCATACCTTTGTTGGTGGTGGTCGTTGCTCTTTGAAAGTCACTTTTCCTCTCTGGTGACGCTTCCTGCCTCCCCTCTACATGTCAACATCAGGAATGACACTGCCTTGCAGCTGCAAGCCCACGAAGTTGATGACTCAGGAGAACTAAAATAAACACCCTCCAGTGCCGAGGAGTCCCACAGTCACAGGCTGTTCTGCCCCACTGTCCTCCCATCCTGCGCCTTTATTCCTTTGTCCTCCTGCCGAGGCTTCCTGTGCTCTTGTGCGGCTCGATGCCTCTACCAGCTCATTTTCTTCTTTAATGAACATCAGCTGTCTGGAGGAAGCCTCCCACCGCCGTCGCTGGCTTGCTCACAGAGCCACAGCAGGTACACAGAGAAGGGGACACACAGACAGGGCTGGGGACCCTGACCCGGAGATAGGATCTGACAGCCCATGGCAGCAGTACCTATGAGGTCTCCATGTTGGCCACCATATCTGATCCTCTCCAGGGGGGCAGTTGGTGGCCCCTGACTCTTCCTCCACCTCTTTAGACATTTTCCCCTTCCCTTGGCAGTGTTCCCGCGGGCTTCTGGGAAGGGAGTGGTGCAGGATGTGGACCTCCCACTGTTACTGAACAGAGGCGAGCCCTGAGGTCTGGAGGATGCCACATGGGACCCGTCGCGATCACATGAGCTCTGTTGGCCTGTTTCCTTCCCCCTGAGGGTCTCAAAGTGCCCCAGCATGCGGGATGGCTGCAGAGAGGCCACACAGTAGGGACCGTGGGGTTAGTCCACAATACACCCCTCAGGTGGATTCAGGGAAAAGATCTAAACAAGCCTGACAAAGAGCAGAGGGTTGCAGCTGCAGTGTCTTCCCTGCGGAGAAGCACCCCAGCTGCGTCTTGCCTCTGAGGCTCCGAGACTTTATACCCCACGCCTTCCCCAGCCTCAGCATGATGGCGCAAAGCACACTGGGCTTTGAGGGCAGAGGAGCTCGGTTTTCACAGCCAGGTGACGTGGAGCACATCACTTGTGGTCTTGGAGCCTCGATTTTCCTATGGGTTAAAAAGAAGAAGAAGGAGCAGCACCATACCTATTCTGTAATATAATAGTTATGGAATGAACTAAAGAAAGTATGTCATATAATATTGTTGGGTATGGCAATGGCATCATGGCAATAATATGTCATCTGGGTTTGCTTTAGACTACTCTAGCAAAGAGGAAGAGAAAAAAAGGAGGGAGAAAGAGAACAAATGAAGCAGGATTAGCACAATAGTGATAACTGATAGAAGAGAATGTTGGGCTTGGGCATCTAATATGGTACCTTCCCTGATTTCTATGTTTTTATGTCCATTTGAAATTTTTCCATAACTAAAAATGAAAAGAGAGATTGGATTTGTAGCTCAGTGGTAGAGCACTTACCTAGCAGGCACAAGGCCCAGTGTTCCATTCCCAACACTAGAAAAAGGAAGAAGTAAGAAGAAAAAGAAAGAGGAAGGAAGGAAGGGAGGGAGGGAGGGAAAGAAAGAAAGAAAGAAAGAAAGAAAGAAAGAAAGAAAGAAAGAAAGAAAGAAAGAAAGAGGGAGGGAGAAGGGAAGGAAGGAGGGAAGGAAGGAAGGAAGAAGGAAGGAAGGAGAAAGAAAAGGAAAGAAAGAAAGGAAGGAAGGAAGGGAGGGAGGGGGAGAGGAGGGAAGGAAGGAAGAAAGGAAAGATGAGAAGAAAGAAGAAAGAAGAAAGAAAAGAAAAGAAGGAATGAAGAGAAAAAGAAAAAGAAAAAATTAAAAGTGTAATGTCCATTTTACGTTCAACAAGATCAGCAAGATAATGGATGAAAATGCCCTTGGAAAACAGTGTCTTGCCTTAGAGGAGACGGCAGTCACGCTGGTTCTGTAACTGGATGTGGGAAGATTCACCTCCTGGCCTGACCCACGCTGACTTCAGAACCTTCAGAACCGTAACAAGGCTGGCAGTAAACCCTCGGAGGAGGCGCTCACCCTCACCACCCCATCAGGAGCTCTGCACGCAGAGGGAAGAGCCCAAGTCTCTCAGGGCAGAAGGCAGAATCATCTGACCACCCCATCCAGGCTTTAATTGCCCGCCCCTCTTTCTCTGCCACAAGTCAGCCTGGTTCCCTGTTGGTTCTCTTGCCTCCTCTGCCTGAGGGAGATTCTTCAGTTCTCTCCTTTCCTGGCTGCTCCTTGATCCTGTCCTCAGCCTGTCAGACTCAAGAGAGGGAATGCAGGTAGATGAGAAAGAGACCAGGACAAAGGGAACTCAATTGGGCTAAGGACCGAGGTCAAGATCACCTAACTGCAGGGCTGTGACTAACAGGTGGCAAATCATTCAGCATCACCAATGTGAAGCCCTGAGAGGGCACCGTGCTGGGTACTAGTTCTGCAAAGGCAACACAGACTGATCCCCCCCCCCCCCAGGGAACTCACATCTGATGGTGGAGAGAGTAGCAAAGAGTCACAAGAGGAAACAATTCAAGGATAGATGTGTGGAGGGAAAATTAACAAGATCTCAGGCTGTTGAGACAGGAGGTAGCAGGCGCACCACACAATGTTCAGAGAGGCTTGGTCCTGAACTCCTGAGCTCCACATGAGAAGAGGGAATTGCAATGGTCCTGTGTCATAGCACAGAGAAATGAGGGGTGACTGGCGGGCTGACTACTCTTCCTCCTCTTCTTTTTAGAGCCCTCCTCTTAGAAGAAGGTGACAATCATGCCACAAATTTCCACTTACACCAACTCACTTGCTTCACCCCAACAAAATATTTCTGTTAGTCTATACGGATCAGGCAAAATAATGGGTTGCACTGTGACATTTTCATAATGCATATAATATTCTTTGATGATATTCACGTCCCTCTCTTGTCTTTCTCACATCGAAGCCCCTTCCTATTCCCCGAAAATCCCCCTTATAAGAGACTTTCAACTATGTTGTTGCTGTTGTTGTTAGGTGCCATGGAGTCAGTGTCCAACTCATAGCAACCCTACGTACAACAGGTGAAACACTATTGTCAATGCTTCTCAGCTATTCATAGGGTTTTCAATGGAGGATTGATTTTGGGGAGTGGCTTGCCAGGTCCTTCTCCCAAGCCTGCAGGACTGGAGTTCCCAGGCAGTCTTCCATCCAGGTACTAACCAGGCCCAAACCTGCTTAGCTCCTGAGATCTGATTCAGTCAGATGCCACAGTGGTACAACTATAGGCTTCAACTATAGAGATTGTTAACAAGTAACCAATGATAATAGAATTGACACTAAGCAAGGATTTGCCCACACTGTGCATAGAAGCCAATACTATGGTGCTGGATTTTTGCCAAAAGAAAGAGCTTTATTGTAGGTGCACCAATAAGGAGACAAGAAATAAATTCAAGTCTGTCTCTCTGGTGGGCCAGTGGGGAAGGAAGTTAAGAGTCTTGGGCATGGGGAAATAGAGGGCTGAGCCAAGAGTCCCAGAGGAACAGTCAGCCCTCCAGACACAGGTCCAGGGGGTGCTCAGGGATTCTTTGTCATTGGGAGGGGTCTCCACTCCTCTGGGCCATGTCACAACTGTGGTAGCTGGTGGGGGTCCTTGTTTCTAATCTCAGTCTGAGAGGCCATGTTCTCCATCCTCAGGTGGCCCTCATCATTGGAGACTTTTGGTTTGGTCAGGCTGTCAAGGTCACTGTAGGTCTGTTTCCAGAGGGCACCTAACGACAACAGCACACAAGCTCTGTCCTGCAAATCAACTTGTGTGCCAGTTTTAGAAACAGAGAAGCTCCCGTTTCATTGCCTGGTAGGTTTAAAGAATGAAGAAAGAAGGAATTTTTTTCATGCTGATCAGGAAAGAACCGAATAGCCCTCAGAGGGTACTGTGGCCATCGTCCAGGCTATTTTCAGACATTTAAAAGTCCTTTTTAGTTAGTCTTTTTCACTAACAGGAAACCTTGTTTGTTTCCTACGCCCAGTTTAGTGCCTATCACCCTGTTTCCTGTGTTTATTTTGGATGGTTGGGTCTCCTGTTTCTCCTCTGTACAGGGATCTGCTTTGCACAGGGGAGTCTATTTTACCCACATTCATTATGTTGGCTTATTATGTGTACACTTTATGAAACACAAACCCTACAACTTCATTAGAGATACTAACTTTACTATCAGAAGATGGCCCTTCTCTAAAGAATTACAAGCATTTTGAACATGTTTTTATCGTATAGTGGAACACCATGTGTTCACACTAGATAAGTTTACTTCCTGTTCCCCAGAGGTCTGCCCTTGAGCTTCCTTTCTTTCTATCTCTGCTCCACCAGGGTGGCCCCATAGATGCTGCGGTCTTCATCCTTTTTGATGTCTCCCAATGATAGTCCTCAGCTCTTACCTCTCTCCGAGCAGACCTACCTGGCCAGTTGATACCTAGCATCTCCACTGGAATGTCCTTGGGCTCCCAAAGTTTATATCAGCCACCTCCAGTTTAATTATGGTGCTGGAGATGAATATTAAATATACCATGGACTGTCAAAAGAACCAACAGATCTGTCCTAGAAGTGCAATCAGAGTGTTCCTTGGAAGCCAGTATTATCAGATTGCATCTTATATATTTTGGACATGTTGTCAGGTGGGCCAATCCCTGGAGAAGGATATCATGTTTGGGAGAGTGGTGAGTCAACCACAAAAAGCAAGATCCTCAGCTAGATGGATTAACACAGTGGCTACAACAATGGGATTAAACATAAAAAAGATCATGTGCCTGGCACAGAATCAGGGAATGTTTCATTCTGTTGTACATAGGATCACTATGAGTCTGACCTGACTCAACAGCACCTAACAATAACAACAACCTCCTGTTTGTTCCATTTCTTATGTTTTCCAGCACCAGGCACTGAGCTCCCTATAAGACACCTGAGAGCCACTCTGGCTGGTTTTCACAACCCTCCTCCTCCCTCTACCCGTGTCCAATCAACTTTCTGTCATGTGGGAGATACCTGGATATACAACACAAAAGGAGGAAAGGGTTTATTTTGGTTCACTGTTTCAATCCCTGGTCACTTGGCCGTGCTGCTTTGAGCCTGTGGTGATGTGGCGCATCATGGCGGAGGAAGCTGCTCACATCATGGCAGCCAGGAAGCAAAAAGAGAAAGGGGAAGGGGCCAGGATACCAATATCCCCTTCAAGGGCACGCCCCCAATGGACTAGGCCCCATCTCCCAATATTGCCACAGGCTGGGGCCCAACCTTCAACACACGAGTCCGTGCACAATAGCACCAACCCTCACCAGTGTTATTCTCATATGTCAGAATCAAACACCTTCCGCTGCGGCCTTGATGTCGCTCGCTGGCACTTACTGCTAATCATCTTTTACCTCTTGAATCAATCACTGCCACTGCTGCCAATGTAATTCCTTTAAAAGTTGTGTCATTTTTTGCTTTAAATAAATCTATTGGCTTTTCACTGCTTCAGAACCAATCTAAGCTCATTACCAGTATGTAAGGCCTTTTAGGCTCAGTTCCCAATCCATCTTTCTAGCCTCACATCCCTCCTTCCCACCCCAGGAGGTCAGTGCCTGGCTCAGTCAATACCCTGAACTCTTGGGCTCTATCCAAGCATCCCTGTGCTTTCTCACTCCCTGCCTTTGCACACTTTTATTCCTGTCCCTGGAATGCCTTTATCCTTCCCCTCAGTTTTGTCCCTTATAAGAAGAAAGTTATATTAGACAATTTCCAGGGCTTTGGCTTGTTTCCTTTTTTTTTTCATTTACTTATAAATTCAACAAATATTTAGTGAGCATCTACTATATGCCAGACATTGTTCCAGACAGCAAAGATATAGCAGATACCAGGACAGAACATCTCTGCCCTCTTGGAGCTTATATTCTTTTTTTTTTTTTCTATTTGAAAAAGTTTTTTTTTTTATTAGAAATTTTTAATGTACATCATAGTGTGATTCATTTTGACATGCTTTTCGTTGTGACAATTTTCATATATGCAATTTGATAAGCATTATACATATAGGTTACCCCTTACCCTCCTCTATGTTTCCCCCCTCCCCCCGAAAAAGTTTTTATTTCATGTTAATTATATTAAAGGACACTTTCTTTGAATACAGAATTCTAGGTTGACTTTTTACTTCTTTTGGCACCGTAAAATCCATTTCATTCAGGCAGATACTCTTTTTTTATTAGTAGTCTTTTCTTTACACAAGTTAGTGGGGTACAGAGCAGTATGTCAGTCAATACATTCATCATGCAACCATCAAATCAGTATTCTTCATGCTTCCATCTCCTTAAGCCTTTTATAGAAAAAAAATCAAAAAAAGTAAGAATTTTAATTAACCTTTAATGACAGTGTTTGCAACCATTTGTTATACCTGACACTTTTTTCCTTTTTTGTATTTTCATAGAGTTGCATCCTGTATTTTGTGTTCTTTTCTCTCCCTCTTTGCCCCTCTCTATTGGTCACCCTCCCCCTTCCCCTTCACCCACTCTCTCCCGATAGTCCCCTCCTTGTATTTTCCATTCTTATAAAAGTATGGTTTTACCTTGATCTATGTATGCCCATGCCTGC
This sequence comes from Pedetes capensis, assembly GCA_007922755.1. Classification (NCBI taxonomy): domain Eukaryota; kingdom Metazoa; phylum Chordata; class Mammalia; order Rodentia; family Pedetidae; genus Pedetes; species Pedetes capensis. The sequence continues at coordinate 68,884 of VMDO01007163.1, read as the reverse complement.
AGCGGTAGCCCTGTGGCATCCGATCCCGTCAGATCTCGGAAGCTAAGCAGAGCTGGGCCTGGTTAGTACCTGGATGGGAGACCACCTGGGAACACCAGAAGCTGTAGGCTTGGGAGAAAGACCTGGAAACCCCCTCCCAAAAATCAATCTGCCATTGAAAAACCCTAAGAACAGCAGAGAAGCACTGACAATAGTGTTTCCCCTGTTGTACAGAGGGTCACTATGAGTCGGATACCGACTCGACGGCACCTAACAACAACAACAACGTTTGCCCATATGTACATATGTATCATTTTTTGCAGCAAAATGGATGGAAATGGAGAATATCATTCTAAGCAAAATAACCCCAGCTCAGAAAGAGAAAGACTGCATGTTCTCACACACCTGTGAGAGTTAAATCTACCTTAAAGGAGCTTACATCCTAATGGAGGATGCAACAACAGGCAGAAATAAAAAGAAATGCGTTTGCTTAGGATGCTGATGAATGCCATGTAGAAAAATAAAGCAGAGAAGACAGGCTCAGAGTGAAGGATGTGAATTCTCATTATTTCTCCCACTTGCAAAAACTGGGAACAGGTTGTATTTTCACTAGCTTCCTGGGTTGCTATCACAAAGCACCATAAATTAGGTGACTTGGAAAAACATAAATTGATTCTTTCACAGTTCTGAAGGCTGGAAGTATAAACTCAAGAGGTCAGCAGAACCATGCTCCCTCTGAAGGCTCAAGGGACATTCTTCCAGCTACTTTGGATCTGTCCCAGATGTCTCTTGACTTGTGGCTTCCATCTTCCATCACCTTCTTCCCTCTGTGACTCCTTGAGTCTTCTCTTCTTAGAAGGTTACCTGTCATTGGATATAGGGACAGCCCTAAATCCAGGGTGATTTTATAATCCTCCTGCCTCTGCTTTCCCACTGCTGGGAATGCATGCACCACCACACCCGATCTAATCTTTGATTCTTTCATTTGTCCGTGAACATTTAGGTGGATTCCCCATCCTGGCTGTTGTGAATGGTGCCATGTTGAACATGGGAGCACAGGTATCTTTTCACATACTGATTTCAAATCTTTTGGGTAAATTATCTCAGACACAGGATTAGTAGATCATATGATCAATAGATAAAAATAATTCTATTTTTAGGATTTCCACCCCCCCAACTCCACAGCTTTCCACAATGACTGTACTAATTTACATTCCCACCAACAGTGAGCAAGCGTTCCCTTTTGCTTCACAATCCCTCTTTTTAATGAATATTTTATGAGACATTAAAGTCTGAGAATCATAGTTCTGACTTTCTTCTTCAAACAGTGCCTCAGGCACTGGTTTCCACTGCTGTCACCCATAGCTGTCCAAACCCAGTTCAGGTGTGTTGGCTTTGTGATAAGCAAGCTCCCTGCAGCTGGCTTCAGACATTTAGTGAGAGGCTCAGAATGGTTTAGTCTCTCTCCTCAAGGAAGATGTCCCCACGTTGGAAATGATTTTGTTCATTCTGCTAAAAGAACTTCTCACTCAAAACATTCCCCTACAGCCTGTCCCTGTGCCTAAAATACCTGCTATTGGAGAATTCTATCTTTGGATAAAATTATGCCAGTTTATGGAGTCTAAGATACAAGTTGTTGTTAGGTGCCATCAAGTCAGATCCCTCACAGGGTTTTCATGGTTGATTATTTTGGGATTGTTTCAGGAGTGGATTGCCGCATCCTGCTCCCATTTTTGAGGTGCTGAGGATCGAACCCAGTGCCTCAGAGAGTGCAGTGCAGCACTCTACCAACTGAGCTAAATGCCGGCAACACAATATTGGAGCTACTGCCTCAACATTTGCGATGAACTTGAACTCTGAGTAATGACCATGCATATGAGCAAACGTGACGACTGAGCAGCAATAAGAAGGTTTTACATTGTAAGTAAATAAAATTTCACATCTAACTCTCACACAATTCTATTTTCTACATAGTAACAGAGAAAAAGGAGAGAAACTGGTCCTCTATTGGGTACCAAGAGAGGACGGAAGGAAGGCAAGTGGGCCTGGGCAGTTTCTTCTGCAAGTTGGGGAACTTCTGATCCCTGTGTCTGAAGACACTGGTGCCTCGGCAGGGTGTCTTTTTGATCCATCCTCAGGGAATAGGTCGCCCACAGCAGGCTAGTTTCAGCTCAGGAAAGTGACCTGATACAGAGAGATCTCCTCCCTTCCCAGAGGGAAGAAGCTTTTTCATGCTTAAGGTATTTCATCACACAAGAGTCACCAAAGACATGCACCAGTTTCCTGGTTCATAAACTCTCCTTTCCTCCTAGTTACTTCATAAATTTTCAAACTTAAGAGTTGGAAAAAATGTGGTATAATAAAAACTTCTTCATCTTCTGCCCAGATTCAACCTAGAAAAACCACTGCCACCTAGATTCAACAGCTGTTAACATCCTTCTCTCTCTCTCTGTCTCTCTCTCTCTCTCTGTCTCTCTCTCTCTCTGTGTGTGTGTATGTATGTGTCCCAGAAAATTAGAAATTAGCTGCACACACAGAATGCTTTATTCCTAATTACTTCAGCAGACATGCCCTAAGAAAAAGAACATTCCCCTGGTGACATTGGCATTTTCATGTCTAGAAAAATTAGCAATAATTCCATTGGATCGGTTGGTAGAGCACCACTCTGCAGTCTCTGAGGTCCCAGGTTCAATTCCCAGCACTGCAAACATGGGAGAAGGACGTGGCAACCCACTCCTGAAGCAATCCTAAAACAATCAGCCACTGAAAACCCTATGATGGTCGTTATGAGTCAGACATGACTCAACAGCACCTAACAACAACCACCACCTAAGAGTTACTCCTTACTTCAGTATCTCCGGTCATCCCCAAGTGATTTTTATGGCTCTGTCTCCTATACCCTTTGAACAGCGATCTAATCTGAGTTTATGCCTTGTTTGGGGGTAGCTTTTCATCTAGGACAGCCTCTCCTGGTCTCCTTTTTGAAGAATCCAGGCTGCTTTTCTTGCAGAACATTTCACCTCCAGGAGCTGTGGGGCGTATTTACCCTCTGTGTAATTCAACTTCTTGGTCCGCTCTGCTTCCCATAAACTGTAAGTCTGGGCATCGATGCTGCTTAACCTTCAATGGTATTGAACTTGCTCACTCCTCAGAGCGGTCCCCTGCAGCCTCATTCTCAGATGGCATAGCTTTTGAATTTATGATTTGTTATTTAGCTAGCAATGCATTGTCTTTGGCACTACCTGCCTCTCAGGGGAGATTGATGGCCCCAAATGGAAGGCACCCATAATAAATAAACTCCCTCACAACTGAGGGACAGTATAGGAATCGCTGGAATGCACTGTTGATCTTCTCCTGGCTCCCTCAGTCCATGGACCCAAATTCACCTCTGAAGCTTGGGTGCTGAGAGGAATATTAGATCCAAGAGAAAAGTTTCCTTGACTCTTTCTCCCTTTCAACCCCATCTTTTCCAGGGAACAGATCATTTGCCCCACGCTCAGTTCTCACATCTAAACACCATCAACCCCACACTCCTCCATGCATGTAGCTGTCTAAAGGCTGCCCTCCTAAGTCCTGGGCCTGAAGAGTGAGTCTTCACGTGGAACTTGAATGAGACAATAAGCCAGGTAAAATAGGTCGAGCAAGGTGCAAAAAGGATTCTCATGAATTCCTAGTGCTACTAGCTTACCATGACTCAGATCTAAAAATGGAATATAGATTTTCCATATTAGGATCACTGGCATCTCATGTATACTAGTTGTAACAATGTTAGCCAACATATGAGGCACAGAGAGGTTATGTAGTTGTGATAGACACACAGCAATTAATTAAATATGAGCAGAAATTCAAACCCTAATATATCAGATTCAAGATTCTGAGCATTAACCAGGATGTTACACAAGCCACTTTTCCATGAGGCCCACCTGGAGGCATCAGAGAAGGAAGAGGCTGCACATCCAATATACCTGTCATTTGGTGGTCTGGCTTGATGCTCTCTGGGATGCCCTGATGGATCATCTTTAAACTTCCTAGGTGCAGCTGGAGGCACAATGGTGAGCGAGTCCCCACTGAAGGAAATAAACGAGGCTGCCAACAATGACCAAAGGAGGTGGGGAACAGCTGGATACCTGTGCACAGGTCAGTAGACTCCTGCCTTCCCCTCATCCTGCTCCCTCCTTCTGCTGATTCCATCCCTGCTGTGACAGGCAACTACTGAGATCAAGGACAAGGCCCTGAGGATCAATCCATGTCTTATTGATGAATGTCTCTCAATACCTATTATCCCTGATATACCCCCAAAAGTGAACACAAATGGCTGCTATAGGAGTGAGTGCATTAAAGGGGTCTGGCTTCACTCAGGTTCTGATGCTGGGTCAATGTGGGGATCACAGAGTGTTCCTGTTTCACCAGCATCCCAGCAATCAGTCCCTGGGGGACAGGGTGAATGGGAGCATCCGGGCCTGAATCGTGCCTCACATTGACATCAGAGTTTCTTCATCCTTCAGTGCATTTGTTTCTAAATGAACCATCCCACAGTCTCCATTGTTAGATTTGCTCAAAAGCCACCCAGTTCACAAAATGTCAAGGGACATTTCAATGCACAAAGTGTGCCTAAATCCAAATTCTCTTTTCTGAAGTTTGAGTGAACTCTCCACAATGTGCTCTGTATCATTCTTTTTTTTTTTTTTTTTTTTTTCCTTTTCAGTACTGGAGTCTCTAATCCAGGGCCTTATACATGCTAGGAAAGTGCTCTACCACTGAGCTACACCCCAGCCCTTTTCTTATTTTTATTTTGAGACAGAGTCTCACTAAATTGTGCAGGTTGCCTCTGGCTTTAAACTTGTGATCCTCCTGCCTCAGCCTCCTGAGTTGCTGGGATGACAAATATGTGCCAAGGACCCTGGCATGTTTTGTATTCTCTTTGCTAAACATTTGAAATGAAAAACTTATATAACGAAGATAAATTGCAAAAAAATAGAATTTTTTACATACTAATTGGCAACTTAAAAATAAAAATCCAGGGTAGGTAAGGAGGTAGGGAAAATCCCTTACATATGTTGTTAGTGAAATATAAAAACCTCTACAGAAAGGATTTGGTAATATCTATAAAAAATTTTATGCACACATTCTTTGACTTGGCAACCACACTTCTAGGAATTGATCATATAGACATATTTGCCCAAGTGTGAAAAAATATTAGCAAAGAACTTTCACTGAAACAGTGTAATTATACACATTGGCCTAGTAGGTATAGGGAAATGTAGGGCCATTAATTCCCTAGCTCACTCTCTCTCTTGTTCTTTGTTTTGTTTACAGCATGCTTTAAACTCCTGGTCTCTCCCAAATCTGTATCCCTAGCCCTGTCCTCTCCCTGGAAATCCAGACTCCTATAGTCAGCTGTCTACTCCACAATTCGATTTGGGAACCTACTAAATATCCCAAATGTAACTTGTTGTTTTCCCCAACACACACCTGCACGCACACCCCACCCCCTACTACTATAAGATCCAGTCTTCTCCATCTTGAATGTGAAATACCCCCAAAGGTCATGTGTTTGTATGTTGGATCCCCGCTGGTGGTGATGTCCTGGGAGATTATGGAACTTTGAGAGGTGGGATCTAGCTTTGTGGAAGTAGGTCATTGGGGGTGGTCCCACAGTTCTGGTGGCTCTGTCAACTCTTTGAGTTGTCAAGATGTGAGCAGGTCATACCTGCCACCAGCCCTACTACCAGCTGCTCTGTCGCCATACCTCCCTACCATCATGGACTATGCTCCTCTAACTATGAGTCCCAATAAATCATTCCCCTCTAAAATTTTCTCAGTTGGATGTTTTGCCACAGTGACACACCAGCTAAATAATACATGTTGTTGTTGTTCTTAGGTGCTATCAAGATGGATCTGACTCATGGCAACCCTATGTATGACAGAACAAAACACTACCCAACATTGTGCCATGCCCACAATCTTTTTATGCTTGAGCCCAGTGTTGCAGAAACTATGTTTCTTCTCATATTAAGTCATGACATGTGAGCAAAAGGAGGTCCTAGGAGCGTTACTCAATTCTTGTCATTAAGATAAACTCTACTTTGAGGAGGCAACTCTTCCCCAGTTGTTTCATCAATGCCTTCCAGCCTGGAGGGCTTATTTTCCAGCACTATATCTGACAGTGCTTCTCTGATATTCATAGAGTTTTCAATGGGTAATTGTTTCAGGAGTGGACTGCTGGGTCCTTCACCCTAGTTTGTGTTAGTCTGGAAGCTTAGCTGAAACCTGTCCACCATGGGTGGCCCTGCTGGTATCTGAAATACTGGTGGCATAGCTTTCAGCATCACAGCAACACACAAGCCCCACAGCATGACAAACTGACAGACACGTAGGGGAGCTAAATAATCCATAACCCCATCTATTTCATTGCTCAAGCCAAAAATCTAGATTCATCTTTGTAGCAGAGACCAAGTTTCACCAAATCCCATTTCATCATTCAATGCCTGGATACAAGGGAAGTTGATACTTTCTTGCCTCCCTTGAGGTCAAGTACGGGCCATGTGATGTGCTGTAAACTGTACTTAATGTCCCTGTTTCTCTTGCCCTGTCTCAGAGATCGGGGAGACAATATGCTCTGCATGGGACAGCTATGAGTTGAGGGAGGCACCGTCTACCTGGGTCCCCAAATAAGTGTATAGAGTGCCCCTCCCTTACCACTCACCAATCAATATTTGGAAATACAACATGGGCTGGAAATAAACTTCTGCTGTGCTAAATCACTGAGATTTGGGGGTTTCTTACCACATGCTAGCCCAGCATTAGTCATCCTACTACATTGTCTTCTCACCACAAATACACAATTAAATAGCACTTCCTGCAGACTCTAAAACATATTCTGAACCTTTCCAGCCTCCTCTAGGCCCACCATCATCACCACACCACCGCAGGAGCTTTTTGTGCTCCACCACCAACAATGGTGTCTTCATCATATCTGATTGCCCTCGTGGGTGGGATTTCTATTTCCAAAAATCTCCTTTTAAAGTCTGCTTCCTTGAGTATTTTGCATTCTAATAGAGACAAGGTTCTCTGGGAAGCAAACTCTGAGAAGGAAGGAAGCATCCATAGAATCCATAGTTTATTGGCGAATGTATTAATCAGCTTGTGCTGCTATAACAAAATTCAGAGACTAGGTATTTATAAAGAACAGAATTTATTTCTTTACTGTTATGGGAGTTAAGAAGTCCAAGATCAGGACACTGGGAAGATTATTGTCTCGTGAAGACCCAGTATGTCTGTTTCCAAGATGGTGCCTTGTGGCTGTGTTTTCCAGAGAGGATGAGAATGAATACTGTTTCCTTGAATAATCAACAGGCAAAGGGGTCTCAGCTAGCTCCCTGCAGCCCTTCTAAGGCACTGTGCCATTCATAAATCATGAGGGATCCTTGTGAATTACTTCCCCAAATGCCTACCTCTTATTACTATTGGAATAGGGATTAAGTTTCCACACATGAATTTTGGGGCCATTCATACCATAGCAAGGAGTGACCGTGGCTTCACATCTGAGCATGAAGAGAACAAAGCAGGATTATGTTGTAAAGTAAGAACAGTGCTCTGCTTTAGTTGAGTGTTGAGTATGACAGTATTCATGTCATTTGTTATTGTCAGGTGCCGTCCAGTCAGGTCCAACTCATAAGGACACTATGTACAACAGAATGAAACACTCCCTGACACTGTGCCATGGATGCAGTCTTTTTTATGTTTAAGCCCATTGTTGCAGCCACTGTTTTAATCCATCTACTCAAGTATCTTCCTTTTTTTTTGTTGACCTACCACTCTCCCAAACATGATGTCCTTCTCCAGGGATTGGTCCCTCCTAACAACATGTGCAAGATATGTAAGATGCAGTCTGGCCATCCGTGCTTCCAAGGAGCACTCTGGTTGTACTCTTTACATTATTGTTGTTGTTGTTGTTAGGTGCCGTCGAGTCGGTATCCAACTCATAGCGACCCTCTGTACAACAGGGAAAACAGTATTGTCAGTGCTTCTCTGCTGTTCATAGGGTTTTCAATGGCAGATTGATTTTTGGGAGGGGGTTTCCAGGTCCTTCTCCCAAGCCTACAGCTTCTGGTGTTCCCAGGCGGTCTCCCATCCAGGTACTAACCAGGCCTGACCCTGCTTAGCTTCTGAGATCTGACAGGATCAGATGCCACAGGGCTACAGCTGCAGGCCTTTACATTATTAATAGTCTTTAATCTGTACATTTGGGCTAGGGTTTAGCTCAGTTGGTAGAGTGTTGCCCTGCACTCTCTGAAGCCAAGGGTTCAATCCCCAGCATTTCAAAAATAGGAGAAGGACCTGGCAGCCCACTCCTGGAACAATCATCCATTGAAAACTCTATGAATAGCAGAGAAGCACTAACATAACACTGGGCATGGCACAGTGTCAGAGATTGTTTTGTTCACAGAGTTGCTATGGGTTGGACCCAACTCCACAACACCTAACAACAACAACAATCTATATATTTAATTCACATATACTATTTTAAATGAATGGTATAGCTTACAGTTGTTTGGGGAGTTTTGTTTGTTTTGCTTTTGTTTTGCTTTTTTTATGTTTTAAGAGTGGTGGATCACAGTAAGTAGTCTGATAAAACATCGAATTCCTGTCACTTTCTGGTGGATTACTTTGCACAACCATCTAAGCTCTCCACACTTCAATTTCTTCATGTATAACAGCACTTAATTTGCGTAGTTATTGTTGTTAGTTGTTGTTGTTGTTTGGTGCCATGGAGTTGGGTCTGACTCATAATAACCCTATGTACAACAAAACAAAACACTCCCTGACACTGCCATGCCCAACACTATGTCAGTGCCTCTCTGGTATCCATAGGGTTTTCAACGGCTGATTGTTTCAGGAGTGGGCTGCCAGGTCCTTCTTCCATTTCCGTGGTGCTGAGGATCAAACCCAGGACCTCAGAGAGCACAGAGCAGTACGCTACCAACTGAGCTAGCATTGTGGGTTAAATGGTGTCTCCCCAAAGTTCATGTCCACCTGGAACCTCAGAGTATTTCCTTATTTGAAATATTTCTTACAAGTGTAATTGGGGAAGAAATTATGGTGTTCCCTAAATCCAGTGACTAGTGTCCTTATAAGAAAAGGAGTGAATACACGGAGCATACGAAGATCAACAGATGCACAAGGAGGGAGGCCACGTGGTGAAGGAAGGCAGAGACTGAAGTGATGCAGCTACAAGTCCAAGAATGTCAAGGATTGTGGACAACCACCAGTGGCTGGGATAGACAAGGAAGGACTCTTCTCTTCAGCCTTCAGAGGGAACTTGAGCCTACTGACTCCTTGGTTTTGGAATTCTTGTTTCCATAACTGTGAGAGAACAATTTTTGTTGTTTTAAGACACCTAGTTTATGGCAGCCTGCAGCTGTAGCACTGTGGCATCTGATCCCATCAAATCTCAGAAGCTAAGCAGGGTTGGCCCTGGGTAGTACTTGGATGGGAGACTGCCTGGGAACACCAGATGCTGTAGGCTTGGGAGACGGACCCGAAGACCCACTCCCCCCAAAAATCAATCCTCCTTTGAAAACCCTGTAAACAGCAGAGAGGCATGACGATAGTGTTTTGCCTGTTGTATGCAGGGTCGCTACATACAAGTCGGATACTGACTCGACAGCACCTAACAACAAGTTTATGGCACTTTGCTATAGTAGCTATGCAAAACTAATACAGCAGGTTTTGTTGTTGTTGTTGTTGTTAGATGCCATCAAGTTGGGTCCAACTCAGCGACCCTATGTACAACAGAATGAAACACTCCCCAGCACTGTGCCGTGCCCAGCACTATGTCAGTCCTTCTCTACTATTTGTTAGGTGCCCTTGAGTCAGTATCTGACTCATAGCAACCCTCGTAGGGTTTTCAATGGCTGACTGTTTCGGGATTACCTTGGGAGTGGATTGCCAGGTCCTTCTCCCATTTTTGAGGTGTTGGGAATTGAACTCGGGACCTCAGAGACTGCAGTGCAGTGCTCTACCAACTGAGCTAAATCCCAGCCCTCTCTACTATTAGTAGGGTTTATGATGACTGATTGTTTTGGGAGTGGGCTGAAACAAATAAAATACTCATTAATAAATGGGCTTGGGTTTAGCTCAGTTGGTAGAGTGCTGCTCTGCACCCACTGAGGCCCTGGCTTTAATCTTTAGCACGGCAAAAACAGGAGAATGACCTGGCAACCCACTTCTAAACTAATCCTGAAGAAATCAGCCATCAAAAACCATATGAGGGTTGCTATGGGTCAGATACCTAAGAACAACAATAATAATTAGCAATTATTGTTAGGTAAATTCAAACTTCTGTGTCAATCAGTCTAACCTAAAACCTCCTTCTTTGTTATTCCAGTCTGGACCAACATTGAATGTACCCCATTAACCTGGCATTACAGTTAAGCAAATGATTAGCTCCCCTCTTACCTGAAAGGTCCATAAGATAGAAATGAAGCCCCACTGAGTATCTGTCTGTGACAGCCCCGAGCTCTGCAGCTATAAATATCTGAGTGCTTAGGAAGGGTTGGGAGCAGTGCATGGGGGTTATAAAAGTTGATTAAGATGCTGTCCACTCTGCGTAAGCTGGAGGTTTTCAGGGCAGATGAGTCACCTTAGGCCTCTTGGCTGTAATGCAGCTGGGGGAGAGGGCCAGGACACCCTCACGGGGGAGCTCAGGACAGACTTCATGCAGGAGGTCGCCTTTTAGCTGAGGCTGGAAGAGCTACTAAGTGGGAGGTAGGACAAGCGAAGGCAAGATTTCCACGTACATGCAAAGGCCAGATTGTACCTAGCACTCCAACCCAGTTGGGAAACTGAGGCAAGAGGATCCAGAGCTCAAAGATAGCCTTTGAACACCAAAAAATAAATAAGCAAATAGATAAATAGAGCGATAAATAGATAATAGATGATAGATAGATGGATAGATAGATAGATAGATAGATAGATAGATAGAAATTTTAAAAATTAAAAAAGAACCCATTGTTCTGACTGGGTGAGCATTGTTAAGTAGAGTTTGAACTTTACCTTACAGAAATAAACCAAAATCAAAAGTGTAATCATGTTTGAATAGCATATTTGGGACCCATGACCACCTGGCATTCCTTGAAGGAAGCTTTTACTAAGAATTCTCAACACATAAGTTCTCATTGCCCTTTTGCCTTGTAGGCTGGCTGGGTTCATCTTTCCTGAGCCTCTGGGTCCCTCTGAAATCAAAGTGAAACTCCTGAGTCTTCTCAGGTGTTTTGCCAGTGTGATGTTGGGGCACAGAAGCAGCAGATGGGAGCTTTGAACTGAGTCAGCAAGAAGGTCTGGGAGACTCCAACAGATACAAGGTGTGATTTAGGAAACTAGGCAGAAAAAGTAGTGATGAGAAGGGAAAAAGAGGGCAAAGGAAGATAAAAAACAGGTAATTCCCTCTCTCTGAGAACTTGGAAAAGACTGGGGCATCGGTGAAATGTTGGCAGAGTAAGCACAGGGTCCTCTACCCCCTGGGGAGCTCTGGGAAAGTGAGGATAAAGGATATGGGAGGTGGCCCAGAAGTCAGACAGCATAACAAACCAGGCAGCTGGACCAGAGCTGAGAAGAGGTGGGAAAATCCCTCACCTAACCACTGACACAGACTTCTGGCTAATCCCATGACTCAGCAAAAACAGTGGGGTCTCAAGATGGCCGACAGCCTGAACACTGGGCCAGGTCCACATTAAGTCAGCAGGTCAGCTCCAAGGACTCTAGGTCACTGTGAAGGTGAGTGTGTTTTTCAGATTCAGGCTTCCCAGGAGCTGTGACACTTTCTATGTACTCTCCTCACGATTTGATATTTTTATAGCATAGGATTTTCTACTCATTTGATTTTTTCAGAATCAACTTTTTGGAAGTATAATTTTAACTCAATAAAATGCACCGATTTAAGAATATATGTTTTGATGAGTTCTGGCAAGTTCTCACACCCAAGTAAACCACCACTATAATCAAGACACAGAACATTCCCTCCACCCCAGAAAATTCCCTTGGGTTGCTTCCCAGTCAACCCTCCTCCTACTCCTGCCTGCTCCAGGCAACTGCTGATCTGCTTTCTGTCAATATAGATTAGCTGTGTCTTTTCTGGAATTTCATATAAATGAAATCATATAGTACATAACCTTTGGTGTGTCCAGCTTCTTTTGCCCAACATAATGGTTTTGAAATCCACCCATGTCATTATGTGTATCAATAGCTTATCTTGTTTTTAGGGCCGACTAGTAGGTCATTGTATGAACATATCTCAATTTGTTTATTCATCTGTTAACAACACTGGGACTCTACCCGCATTTGAGCCATTGTGAATTAAGTTTCAGTGAACTTATGTCTACATGTCTTTCTGTGGGTATGTGTTTTCATTTCTTTTGGGTAAATATTAGGGATAGGATTTCTGGGTGTGTCCTTTAAAAGGTATTTTTAAGTTTATAAGAAACTGTCAACTCATTTTCCTCAGTGGTTGAACAATTTTGCTCTTCCATCAGCAATGGATGAAAATTCCATTGCTTTACATCCTTGCCAACAGTGGCTTTGGACTTGGTATACCTTTTAAATGTTAGACATTTCTAACGGATGTGTAGTGGTTTCTCTAGAATTTTTAAATGGCATTTCCTTGATAACTAATAATGTTGAGCATCTTTTCATGAGCTATTTGGCTATTGCCAGCAGCTGTAGCCCTGTGGTGTTCCATCCCGTCAGATCTTGGAAGCTAAGCAGAGTCAAGGCTGGTTAGTGCCTGGATGGAAGACCACCCGGGAACACCAGGTGCTGTAGGCTTGGGAGAAGGACCCAGCAGCCCACTCCCAAAAAACAATCAGCCATTGAAAACCCTATGAATAGCAGAGGAACATTGACAATAGTGTTTCCCCTGTTGTATGTATGGTCCCTATGAGTCAAATACCAACTCGAAGGCACCTAACAACAGCAACAATAATAGCTATTCATATAACATTTTGTATGAAGTATCTGTTTAAATCTTTTGCTCAAGTATTATTGGATTGTTTCTTATTAAATTCTAAGGATTCTTAAGTATTCTGGATATGAGTACTTTGTTATACCTCTTGCAAATACGCCTATATGACTGATATCACGAAAAGGGTATCATTTCTCCCATAACCTTGGCATCTTTGTCAAAAGTTAACTATCTATATATGTGTGGTCTATTTCTGTTTTGTTTCTTTGATTTGTATGTCTATTTAAACACCAATATCACATATCTTGATTCAGCCACTTTATAAGAAATCTTGAAATTAATTATTAGGTAGTAGAAATCCGTCAATTTTGCTCTTCTATTTTAGTATATATGTGGCTGAAATGAGCATATGCTCTTCTTTTTTTTCATTTTTATTTTGGAGGCAGAATCTCACAACATAGATGAGGCAGGCCTTAAACTCAAGGTCCTCCTGCCTCAGCCACCCGAGTATTGGGATTACAGGTGTGTGCCACTACACCCAGTTAGGTTCCTCTATTTTAAAATGGTTTCTCTTAGCATTGTGTCATAGTTTGTATTGTTCAGATATTATCTGTATCTTGTTAAACTTGGCCTGAGGCATTTTGCTTTTGATGATACCATAAATGGCACTATTTATTATAGTTTTGAATGTTGTTGTTGTTACATGCTGTCAAGTCAGTGTCCAACTCATAGTAACCCTACGTACAACAGGTGAAACACTATTGTCAGTGCTTTTCTGCTATTCATAGGGTTTTTAATGGCAGATTGATTTTTGGGATTGGGTTGCTGGGTCCTTCTCTCAAGCCTACAGCATCTGGTGTTCCCAGGAGGTCTCCCATCCAAGAACTAACCAGGCCAAACCCTGCTTAGCCTCCAAGATCTGACAGGATTGGATGCCATGGTGCTACAGCTGCAGGCATAATTTCAACTACCACCTGCTTATTGAAAGTTCATTAAATATTGTAATATGACTTTATCCTAGTTTTAAGTCATTAACAAAAATGCTGAGCAAAGAGTAATTGTTAACCAAAAGTTCTATTGAAATTTCCTGGAGAAATTCAAGAAATCTATGGATGGAAAGAGTAACTAAGAAATGGCTTCCCTTAAGAGGAAATCCTCAAACTGTTCCCAGCCAAGATCAGAAGGGACCTTGGAAGTTAATATAGTCAAGTTTAGAGACCCAAATCCAATTAACCTAGCTCTGTGGCAAGAGGAGTTGAGAATCTTTTAACGGTGGTTCAATAAATTGGAGAGAGAAGAAAGAAAGAAGTCCTGCCCCTCAGCCTCTCAGAATCCCCTGGGAGGCTTCTTAGAAACTCCAGAGATTCTGATCCTCAGTCTTCTCCCCATTCTGGCTTCAGTAACAAGTGTGATCTAGAGCCAAGTTACTGCAGAACAATGCATCTCTCACTCAGGAAGTGGGGTGGAAAATAGTTCTGAATGACACAGGGTCACTTGGAAGATGGGTACATCATGTGAAGCCCTGAAGAAAAGTCATTTGGAATTTGGGATTCCTCCCACAATGCTACTATTTTGTGATCTGCAACAGGTTCTGGTGGGAGTACTTCAATCTCATTAAAATTGAGATGTGCATGGGTGATAACCTAAGTCATTATGAAATCATTAACGTGAACCAACAAGAAATATTTGAGAGAAACTTAGGAACAGTCCACAGCACCTTGTGGATATGGTTTGGGACTTTTTGTGGGAGGAGCTGTGAAAAGGAGGGAGGATGGAGTTCCCTGTGGAGATTCGTGCACTACTGACCACGTTCAGAATACACCCAGTAAGGGAAAGGAATAAGGCAAAACCAGATGGAGAGCTGAAAACACACTGCTTCCTTCCCACTCATGGTTACACTTACTCTGGCCCAGTATGACACAGAGCTCAGGTAGTTGATTAAGAGCTACTACTACCTCTTCCCCTCTGTGTCTGTCAGCTTGTCACACTGTGGAGGCTTGCATGTTGCTGTGATGCTGAAAGCTATGCCACCAGTATTTCAGATACCAGCAGGACCACCCACGGTGGACAGGTTTCAGCTGAGCTTCCAGACTAAGACAGATTAGGAAGAAGGACCCAGCTGCCCACTCCTGAAACAATTAGCCATTGAAAACCCTATGAATAGCAGAGAAGGACTGTCAAATAGTGTCAGAAAATGAGGCCCTCCAGCTGGAAGACATTCAAGAAATGACTAGTGAAGAGTTGCCCCCTCAAAGTAGAGCCGATCTTAATGATGAGAATGAAGTAAAGCCCCTGGGACTTCCATTTGCTGATTTGATGACCCAAAATAAGAAGAAACAGTGGTTGCAACAATGGGCTCAAAAATAAAATGATTGTGTCCATGGCACAGTGCTGGGGAGTGTTTCATTCTGCTGTACTTTGGGTCACTATGAGTTGGATCTCACTCGATAGCAACAACAACAACAACAACAACAACAACACTACTTAGCTGGTCCTGTGGGACTGGACCTGCCTACCAAATAATGAAATATAGCAGTAGCCATGTAGATCATCTACAAACACCCGTCCTTCTAATCTCATCTTAAATAGCCCTTCCTCTCTGAAACCTTTTCTCAGTTACCCAGGTTCATAGCTCCTCCTCCTCTCTGCTGACACAGAACTTTATTCATAGCTTAATTGCTGAACCTTTGGTTGTTGTTGTTGTTAGGTGCCATCGAGTCATGTCTGACTCATAGCGACCCTTATAGGGTTTTCAATGGCTGATTGTTTCAGGATTGCCTCGGGAATGGATTGCCATGTCCTTCTCCCATGCTGTACCTTCTAGGATAAATCAAAATGGTGTTTGTTTGCATGTCTCCCCACACACACACACACACTATTCTGAGGACAATTTACTACAATTATCAATTTCCATCACCACCTCCAACTTTGCCTCTGAGCTTTATTCCCCTAAAACCCACCTCCCTTTTCTGATATTGCTATTTTAGTTTACCAAAAGGTCCTCAAATTCGAAGTATCCAGTGCTGAGCTCACAACATCTTCTCTCTCAGCGTCTACCCTCTCTATCTGGGTGAGTAGATTCTCTGTTTCTCTTGTTGGCCAAGCCAGAAATGCATAGTCATCCTTCACACCCATGTCCCTGTCACTCTCCACACCCACTTCACTCAGTGACTTCACTTCCTAAATATCTGTAGGCTCCCCTGAGTCCATCCATTCTGTCTTCCCCTTGGATCAAGCTTGCAGCACCCTCTCTCCTGCCTGCTTGGGAAACTCCCTCACTGACCTCCCCATGTGCACAGTGCTGGCCTCTGATCCATCCCTCAAAGTGCCACTGCAGCCAGCAGGGCCTTGTCATGCAGATAACCCTTCAATATCTTCCTTAACTTTTAGAGTAAAGACCCAGTTCCCTAACATCCCCTTGTGTGGTCTCAAGCTGTCCCCTTTGCCAGCTTCTTCCCCTCACTTTCTATACTCTGGCTATACTGGCACTTTTATTTTTCCTCCTTTAAAAAGAAATTATTTTGAAATAATTTCAGGCATACAAAAAAGTTGCGAAAATAGTACAAAGGTTTCCTGTACACCCTTCGCTCAACTTCCCCAAACATGAACGTCTTGCATAACTACAATGCGATGATCAAATCCAGGAAATTAACATGAACATACAATACTATTCACGAATCAGTAGATCACCCTGAATTTTGCCATGACTAGGTATCATGACTCCTTAGTTTTCTCCAACATAGAGCAACTCCTCACCTGCAGCCATAGACCTGTGACGTCCAATCCTGTCAGATCTTGGAAGCTAAATAGAGTCGGGCCTCCTTAGTACTTGGATGGGAAACTGCCTGGGAGCACTGGGTGCTGTAGGCTTGGGAGAAGGACCTGGCAGCCCACTCCCAAAAAACAATCAGTCATTGAAAACCCTACAAATAGCAGAGAAACACTAAGAATACTGTTTCGCCTGTTGTACATAGGGTCACTATGAGTTGGACACCAACTTGACAACACCTAACAACAACAGAACAACTCCTCAGTCTCCTTTTAGTGTTCATTATCTTGACAACCTTGAAGAACACAGGAAGTTATGTAGCAGTATGCTTTCCAATTTGGATTTGTGTGATGCTTTGCTATGTTTAAATTCAAGTCATATATATTTTGGCAAGAATATCACAGAAGCGATGCAATGTTCTTCTAGTGCATGTTATCAGGCGGCACATGATGGTAATTTGTATCATCACCAGTGTTGTTAATGTTGAGTCCTCAATCAAGATGGTGTCTGCAAGGTTCTACCTCATAAAGTTACTCTTTTTGTGTGGGAGAGATAATTTGAATCCATGTAATTATTCTTTTTCTCATCATACTCTTATGTATGAATTTTAGCATCAATTAATGATTTTTGCATGCAGTAATTACTATTATGGTGCTTGTCAAATGGTGATTTTGTATTTCCATCCTTCCCTTGCCATTTATTATTTGGAATTGTACTGTAATGAGCAGCTTTCCTTCTTAGATATTTATTCAATTGTCTAATATCACGGTGAGCCTGTCAATATTTACTTTATTCTGAATTATAATTGATTTCTATCATTTCATATTTTGTTGCTCAAATTGTCTAAAATTTTTGTCTTACCCCTTTTCATGGCTCTAAAATCAGTCTTCTACAAGGCCTTTGAACATGCTCATCTCTGAGGCTGGAATAATCTTTTAACCTCTTCCTGTTTTTCTCATGCCATCCCCAAGTTCTTTGAGCAATGAATCCCTTTACAGCTTTGAGATTTCAGCTGGGATGTCAGATCTTCAGGGAAGATTCTCAGCCTCCAAGAAATGGATATAATCCGTGTTATATGTACAGTTTTTCATAGCACTCACTATATTTTGAAATTAAACCTCCCTCTGCGAACATTTCCAAGGGAAGGGGTGGTATCCATTTTAGACTAGTATATTGTTGTTCTTGTTAGGTGCCATCGAATTGGGTGTGACTCATAGCGACTCTCTGTACAACAGACAGAAACACTCCCTGACACTGTGCCATACCTAGCACTATGCCAGTGCTTCTTTGCTATTCAGATGATTTTCAATGACTGATTGTTCCAGGATTGCTTCAGGAGTGGGCTTCAAGATCCTTTTCTCATTTTTTCAGTGCTGGAGATGGAACCCAGGGCCTCAGAGAGCACAGAGTAGCACTCTCCCAACTGAGCTAAACCTTAGCACATTCATAAGCATCTAACAAATGATTCAAGTTGAATGAATGAATGAATGAGCTGAACACCTAAAAGAAGATAGGCTGAGATCTTTGCAGAGTAATTCCCTAAGAAGGTTGCCCCCTAGCAAATCTCAGAGATTCATATAAGGCATGCTTGATAGTCAGTTTGACATGGTGAAGATTCATTTTTAAAAATTCATTGAATTTCTCATTCAGTGACTTGCACTGGTGTAAGAGTTATTTCCCAGATGGCCTCAATTTCACACAGGGCATTTAATTTTGTTTTTGTTTCTTGTAAAGGAGATACATGTATACACAAACACGCGCATGCCCCTATACATATATGTGTGTATATCTTACGTATGACCTCTCATAACTTCATAGTGTCTTGTAAGGAAGGATTTAAACCTTAGATACTGAACTGTGGGGAAAAAATATATAACTTGGTTCAAAGAGTTCTACAGACTCCATTGTTGTCTGAGCCCTGATGGTTTGCAATATTTTCTTCATTCAGAACATAGCAGGTGACATATTTAGAAGTTAGATGTTAAAGTTTACACTCAACTCTTAGAATCAGTTCCACAGGATGTTCAAAAGTGATTCTCACTGAGCAAATCTCATTTTCCATTTGGAAATGTTGAGTGCCCAGGTTTTCTGATATCTGAACACAACGGTAGCAGACCTTCTTTCAGGCATTTGAAAATGATGCTCCTGGGTAGAATTCTGATTTCTTTTTCTTAGGCAAGTTGTTCAATTTCTCAGGTGGGCATGAAGATTCCAGAGAACATTATCCGTATGTCTGCCCGCAGCTAAGTATGTGTGCCACTCAGCACAGAGACTGGGCTCAGTCTTGGGGTTCTCCATCATGGAAAGAAGTATAAGGAATATTCAGTGGAAAAGATGGATTCTCTGGACAAAGCCCTGAGATAAGCAACATTTCTCTTAGCTTTCTCTCTCTAAACATTATGTGGAGTGTTACCTGTCCATAAACAACCACATACATCAGGAATTATGAAAGAGTTGAGATTTTATTCTACTTTCAAGCTAACAAGAGAATCCACCACAATTTTACGAATACTGGCAGGAGACATGAGGTTTCTGTGTCAGAGACAAAGGACAGTTTATTACTCAAAGCAATGGTGGTAGGCAAAGTCTAGAATTTTTTCATTGTAAGCATCAATTCCCACAGAATGGTGACAGCTACACACCGAATGGGTTGCATTACAGGAGAGGAAACTCGAGCTTAAGAAAGAACTGAAATCTTTTATAATGGGTACAACGCTGCCTGCTTTGCTCTGGAGGGAGGTGTTTTTATCATACTGAACTGTAAATATGCCTGCCTTTGCTTCAAAGAGAGATATAGATCCACCTTCTCAAGGGGTAGGCAAGCCTGCTCCTTGCTTTGGAGACACTTTATATCTATCCTCCAGGGCTGTCTGCTATATAAATATCTTGGAAAAGACAGCTCATGATAAAAGGCAGGGGATGCATTCATCACAAGATATGCAGAAATGCAAGCAAACCTAGGGGGATTTTATTACCATAGCCATATTTTCCCTTCTTCTCAGAGTGCTGCTGTGTACCTGACACTTCCTGGTCTTTTTGTGATGACTCCTAAACCCCCACAAAACTCACTTAGCCTCTAACACAGAACCACAGAACATTGATCCATTGTGCAATAGGGCAATCCGCACTTAAATACATACTTAGGCAAGTCCCAGTTGGTAGAAATGTCCAGGATGATGTCATTTGGTGGCTGTAGGCAGATGGGAGGAGCCTCCTCCACTTCTGATTTCTCACCCTCATACAGACTAGTGATCACGTGTGGCCACATGCCTGAAACATAATCAACACGCAATAGATGTGAACTATCGTGGCTCTCAAAAGATGCCAGGCTTTTGCTATAGTAACAAATTGTCTCTAAATATCAGAGGGTGTGTTTTTTTCTTTATTCTGCTGCTTGCCTGTTGCAGGCGGCCTGGAAGCTCTACTCTACTTTGTCCTCCCTCAGGGGCCCAGGCTGTCAGGGCAGACTTTTGTCTGTGGTGGTTGTTATTGTTAGGTGTCATCGAGTAGGGTCTGACTCACAGCAACCCTATGTACAAGAGAACGAGACACTCCTCGATGCTGTGCCATGCCTGACACTATGTCAGTGCTTTTCTGCTATTCATAGGGTTTTCAATGGCTGATTGTTTTGAGATTGTTTCGGGAGTGGGCTGCCAGGTCCCTTCTCCCATTTTTTGCCTTGCTCGTGATTGAACCCAGGGCCTCAGAGAGCACAGAGCAGCACTCTACCAACTGAGCCCTTTTGTCTGTGGTAAAGGAGAAGATCTCTCTACAGAAACCAGCACAGACAGTGAAATGCTGCAGCCCAGAAGTCACACACATTACTTTTCTTCATAGTGCACTGGCCAGCACAGGTGACATGGCCTGACACAGGAGCCAAGAAAGGCAAAGTTACCTGGTGCGCAGAAGGTGGAGAGACAGAAAGTTGGGCAACCTGCTGAACGATTGCCATTATTTTTTTGATTATTAAAAATTATAATAAAACCCTGTGGCAGAGAACATCACCCTGCTGCCTCAGCATACTTTCTATCTCTTCCTCCTCCTTCCTCTTCTTTTTCTGGTTACAGAACCCCCATGTTGCTCAGGTCTCCCCTTCCCCCCACCCAGTTCTGTAAGGCAGGGGAAGTGGATAAACACCCTTAGTTCTATAAATGGGCTTCATGGGTCCTGCCATTTCTCTCATTGGTGGTTGATTTAGGGGTACACACATGCAGTTCTGGCCAGTGATGTGAACAAAAGGCACTGAAGTTCCTGGGGGCTGGTTGTGGTTGTTAAGTGCCATCGAGTTGGGTTGGACTCATAGCTACCCTATGTACAATGGAACGAAACACTCCTTAACACTATGTCCTGCCCATGATCTTTTTCCTGCTTAAGCCCATTGTTGTAGCCAGTGTGTCAATCCATCTAGTGGAGGGTCTTTCTCTGTTTTGCTGACCTGCCACTCTCCCAAACATGATTGTTGTTGCTGTTGTGTGCTGTTGGGTCTGATTCATAGCACTCTTCACAGGGTTTTCAATGGCTGATTTTCTTGGGATTGTTTCAGGAGTGGATTGCCACGTCCTTCTCCCATTTTTGCAGTGCTGAGGATCGAACACAGGTTTTTAGAGAGTGCAAAGCAGCACCCTGCCATCTGAGCTAAACCCCAGCCCCCTAAACATGATTCGAGAGAGCTTATGTCTCAGTTTCCCTGAAGAGCTTGCGGAAACGTCTTTTTCTTTCTTTTTGTGGGCATTGTCCAATGCAGACACAGGGCCCAGAGCCAGATGTGGCCTTCTCCCCACCAGCCTATGGACGATGCTTGCAAAAAGAACCCATAGAGAGACAGACATAGAGCCACTGGGATGAGGAAATCCCAACACCTTCTGGATTTCCCACTGTGGACCTTCATTCTTGAAGTCAGAACAAAGAGGATTTTGTTATTTTCAGCTGAAAGCAACCATCTCCCTGTTGCCTTTGGGGAAGAACGGGCAGTGTGGCATGGGGGAGGGGCAGAGTTGGGGACAATTGTATCATGGGTAGTGAGAACCCAACAGCAGCAATAGTCAGAAAGCATATGTGATGCCTAAAGTTCACCCCCAAACCTGTCCTCCATCCCAGGAAGCTGAGCCTCGAGCCCTGACGAGGCGGGCCTTCTGCCGGCCTGCTTCAAAGCTGTAGGCTTAATCTCTTAGGAAAGATCCATTATGCTGTCTGGAAGAAAGCAGTGCTCGTAAGACCCATGATTAGCCCCAGATTTTGATCTTCAGCACAGATTTCCTGCTGGTTCTCCCTGAGCCCTCTGAAGGGATGCGCCTGTAGTGCGTAACGAAAACTTCAAGGACAAGGTCAGGAGATACTCCCGGAACGGACTGCAAGCGCCCCGGTTGTACCAGCCAGAGCTACTGCCCACAGACCCTGTCTGAACATGACAGAGGAGCCTTTTCTAGTTCTACAGCCTCAGGCCAGGTGATCCCCTGGGACAGACTCTGATGTACTTCAACTTGTTAGCTTTAACTTGCTGGAGTTGTGTTTCTCTAAACCTTTCTTATTTTTTTTTTCATATCATTTATTCCAAGGCATATCAGGCTAGGGGCAGGAGGAGCCTCTTAGCTCAGCATCTGCAGCAGGAAAAGGCTTGCAGACCTCTGACTTTTGGGGTTGTTCTAGTTTATACCGAAAAGGACAATCTCTTATTTTCTAAAACTACCACATTAAATAAAATCCTGGTTTATTGTTAGGTGCATTTTTCTAACAAGGATAAAGGGGCTGTTTTTAATAAACAAATGGAGCTGATAAGAAAAGGCTTTTGTCTGCCCTCGCTCAGTCACACAACAAAGCATGAAGATCTTCAAGCTACGTGCAGGATTATTATACGCAGCATGATTAACAACCAGCTGTTTGCTGTCTCACCCAGGAATAGAATGGGAGGAAACAGGCTTCAGTTTTGGCATGTGGGCTTTGGCTTAGATTTGGCTACAAAGCAGCTCAGGAAACTTAAAAGAGTGTGGATGCTGTCTGTTTTCAGTCTGTCCACCATGGTTAGCTTGGCCACCGCTGTGTGCGAGCGCACTGCTGAGGGATCATTGGAAGCTGATGAATCTGACTCTTCTGACTTGAGAACCAGAAAGAGCCCTACTAGACCAATGCCACGGCAGGTAGGAGCCGCACTGTCAAAGTCCCTCGGTCACATTTTTGCTGGAGTGAAAATGAACATCTACTACTTAAAACAAATCACTAATGGACCAAGACCCTTGAAGCACTAGAAGAATTTCTTCCTGAGGGTTTTCTTTCTCCCTTTCTGCCCCTTTTCACTGGCTACCTTCTATGCATCTGTCACATCTGAGTCACTTGTGGGTGTCCCCTGTGTGAGCACTGGCACAAGGTTGTAGAAATCAGCTTGGAGGGTACCCAGAAGGGGTTTTGCTGAAGGCAGGAGGCAGAATATTAGCTAAGTCACTTGGGGATCCTGGACATTGTTTAAAAAGGAAACCTAATGCAAAGGGTGACTTGCCTTTCAGTCAGCTGTCAAGGGACTTAACAGTCTATTGGGAAGGGGCTACATGTATATAAATATAACACAGGCATCTTCAGACTTCACCTGTTGGTGACTACAAATATCGATTTCACTTGCTATCTCAAATACTCAGATGCTGCCCTGCATCTTTCTACTTGGCATCTTGCACAGGGCCTAAGGAGCTCAGTCAGAATTTACTGCAACATACAAGGGAAATGCATATGACCATACCTGAAGGGGACATTCCAATATCTGCACATGAGTGACGACATCGAGAAAAACCAACGTGGCAAACAACGTGGCTTTTATTCAAATAGGTGACTTACTGAGGGAACGATGGCCACAGTTTTAATTGATAATAATTAAGAATATTAAGAATAATTAAGAATATAATTAAGAATTAAGAATATCAGGCCAGGCAAAGGTGGCTTGTGCCTGTAATCTCAGCAACTCAGGAGGCAGAGGCAGGAGGATGGCAAGTTTGAGGCTAGAGGCGGCCTGCGTAACCTAGTGAGACCTTGTCTCAAGTTAAGATAAAAAATATATTGAGAGAGAGAGAGAGAGAGAGAGAGAGAGAGAGAGAGAGAGAGTCAATATTTCTCTCAATACTTCTCATCCACTTACTGGATTTGAGGTAGTAACCTCAGTTGAGATAGCATCCTTAGTACCCAAAGTTCCTCACAATGGACCTGGGGAGGGGGGGAATATCATTATTCCTAGGTTATAGATGTGGAACTCATAGCGACCCTCATAGGGTTTTCAATGGCTGACTGTTTCGGGATTGCCTTGGGAGTGGATTGCCAGGTCCTTCTCCCATCTTTGCGGTGCTGAGAATTGAACTCGGGACCTCAGAGACTGCAGCACAGCACTCTACCAACTGAGCTAAATCCCAGCCCCCCAAAATGGTACGCTTCCCTAATTCAGTAGACTCTGACCCACATGCAGCTGCTTCCCCTCTGAGGATGAAGCTTTGCTACTAACTGTAATAGGCAAATGAAAGTTAGCAGTGCCCAAAGAGGTAGCTGTGTAAAGGGAATAAGTCCATTGGCTCTCTGAAGGGGAAGAGCCACTTCTAAGCTTGTTCGGTCCACCTGTGTATTCAGTTTTTATTGAAATCTTTGGTTAAAGCCAAGCATGGTGGGATGTGCCAGCTACTTTCAAGGCTGAAGCAGGAGGATACCTTGAGCCCAGGAGCTTAGGGTCTCTTGTTGTTGTCGTTGTTGGGTGCCATCAAGTCGGTGTCTAACTCATAGCTACACCACCTACAACAGATGAAACACCGTTGTGCTTCTCTGCTATTCATAGGGTTTTCAATGGCTGATTGTTTTTTGGGAGTGGGTTGCCAGTCCTTCCCCCAAGCCTACAGCACCTGGTGTTTCCAGGCAGTCTCCTATCCAAGTACTAATCAGGCCTGACCCTGCTTAGCTTCCGAGATCCGACGGGATCCAATGCCTCTGTGGCTCAGTGGTACGGCTGCAGCCTCAAGGTCTCTTAAAACAAAAAACCAAACAGCAACAACAAACCATTTGGTTATACATTCCTCTTAGTATCCAAGTTCTTGCTAATGTTCAAAGTATTGCAAAAAAGGGTTTATTAATTATACAGTTAGATTGACCATGGAGTGGAAGCTAAAATATAGCTGAAGACATTTCCTTGTAGTTAGGGGAGGAAATCCAACTGACACCCACCTAGTTTAGTTTCAATGGTTGAGATATGGCCAATGTTATAAATAATATCAAAGTATAGTTCAGCCTCCAGGAATTTTTCAATACTGCTTTCTTTTTTTTGCCAACTCATTCTGATTTTTCCTCTAAAAGTCTCAAGTAGAAGAATAATCTGGAATTCCCTTTTAAGTTTTGTTAGAACTCATGTTTGCCCCAGTCTGGTTTCTTTCAGATTCTGCCCATCTTATGAGTCCAAAATATAATTCTGTAGTAAGATTCATGGCCAACTGTATTTCTACTTAGAAGCAGCAGAATAGAGAAGTTGTTTTTTAAAATCTCGGCTCTGGGAATAAGGATGTGGTGCAGTGGTGGAGCACTTGCTTAGCCTACATGAGGCACTAGGTTCAAGACATCAGGACTGAAAAATAAATAAATAAATAAATAACAAACACATCCTAAAATCTCTGTCCTAATTTTAGCTGTTTCTGATTCACCCTATTTCTCTCCCTTTTCAAAAAATCTTGGCTCCAAGTTTCAATTCTTCTAATCTGCCCGGGCCAGAATAACTAAAGCAATGAAAATAAAAATCATAGCAATAATATGTATCCTTTATTTACATGACAACCTTCTTTAACAGATTCTAAACTTCAGACCAGGGAAGAAGAACACTACCTTGTGAATATTTATGGGCTGCATCTTGGTTCCTAGATTAAAGGCATTTAATACAACTGGAAATACTTGGCATAACTACCAAGGTTATAGTTTTCTAAGCGCCACTTGTTACTTTTCCTTGTCACAAAATCCTATCTCGCTTCTGCCCCTACAATAGGCCTTCCAGACGAGCGCACCATCAGAGCTTAGAAACCAAACACACTGCTTTGAACACTGCAGACAGCTCTGTGGTTCTTACAACTTCAACTCAAACAGAGCAAGTGCTGCTTTTATTCCAGTGATGTGCAGCTCAATAACATACTTTTAGCCTTGGACCATTCATGCTGGAAACTGGGTTAGGAAATCCCGATGCCCTCTACCTCTTCTCGCGTTTGGGAACCTCTGGGAACACAGGCTCCGTCTGGCAGCAAACCAGAACTTCCCCCACATCTCTGAATCACAGGTCGCATTTCTTTGACTCCCCACCAGGCTCCGGCCACAATGACTTCCCAGGCCCATTTTGCACATTTTCACCCATCTCTAGTCTGTAGGGCTGTCAGGGTTTAGCTCAGCTGGTCTAGTGTTGCTCCACACTCTCTGAGGACCCGGGTTTGATCCCTATCACTGCAGAAAATGGGAGTAGAACGTGGCAATCCACTCCCTAAGTGATACCCAAACAATCAGCCATTGAAAACCCTATGAGTTGGACCTGACTCAATGGCACCTAACAACAACAAAACTATTCTGTAGAGGCATTTACAGGGCACCTTGTGTTTGCAGAGAGAGAGAGAGAGAGAGAGAGAGAGGGGGGAGGGGGGGCTCTGTGTTTTACTCTCTCCTCAGCCAATTCCCTCATGAAAAGACCGGTTCATGCTATCTCAGAAAATGTTCTTTGCTTACCTGCTCTCCTCTTCTGTCTGCAAATTGGTGATCTGGTGAGCACAACTCCAGTGCTGCCAAAGGCTGTGACCCTCCAGCTTTTAAACCATGATCCACAGGAAGGAGTATTTTTGTCAATACACCAACCCTACACACATGCCCACACACATGCACACACACCCCTCACAAATACAGTGAACTGAAACAGACGGCTCATAAAAACAATACTCTTACAATAAATTCCATCAACAAAGAAACAGAAAGATGGTCTTTACCCACACAATTGATTTCAGTACCAGTAGTTTGAAAAACTTGGGCTAAGGAACTCTGTAGATTTAGGAGGCAGCAGAAGCAAAGCAGGGATATTCAAAAGATGAAACTATAATTCAACCAGGAGGTGACCTAGGGGAGAATATTTAGAAAATATTATCAGAAGAATGAAGATTGCTCCAAATAAGGTATTTGTAAGCAAATGCTAAGCTTAACCAAATCCTTTGAATTTATAAGAATTCATTCTTTCCTTAAAGCAATTGTGTACATGTATGTGTCCCCCACGTGTCTGTCAGCTTGTCGTGTGGTGGGAGCTTGTGTGTTGCCGTGATGCTGAAAGCTATGCCACCGGTATTTCAGGTACCAGCAGGGCTACCCATGGGGGACAAGTTTCAGCAGAGATTCCAGACTAAGACAGACTAGGGAAGGGGTCCCAGCAGCCTACTCCTGAAACAATTAGACATTGAAAATTCTACAAATAGCAGAGAAGCACTGTCAAATAAAATGCCAGAAAAAAGAGTCCCCCCTAGGCTGCCAGGTATTTAAGACACAGCTACAGAAGATTTGCCTCCTCAAAGTAGAGTCAACCTTAATGACAGGAATGGAGTAAAGCTTTTGTAGATGTGGCATGACTCAAAATGAGAAGAAACATAGTGACTGCAACAATGGCTCAAACATAAAAAGATCGTGTGCATGGCACAGTGCTGGGTTACGCCTCATTCTGCTCTTCTTAGGGTCACTATGAATCAGATCCAACCTGACAGCACCTATCAACAACAACAACATAGTTATATATCAGGACATAATTATATATAACTTTGTCATTATTTGTAGTTATATATAGTTATATGTAGCTCTATAGTTATATATGTAACTATTGTTGCTGTTGTTAGGTACTATTAAGTCGGTTTCCAACTCATAGAGAATCTACATACAACAGCTGAAACACCATTATTAGTTCTTCTCTGATATTCATAGGGTTTTCAATGGCTGATTGTTTTTTGGGAGTGGGTTGCGGGGTCCTTCTCCCAAACCTACAGCACCTGGTGCTCCCAGGCGGTCTCCCATCCAAGCACTAGCCAGGCCCGACCCTGCTTAGCTTCTGAGATCTGAGAGGATCGGACGCCCCAGTGGTACAGCTGCAGGCTGTATAACTATAGTGTTATATATACATATCCTTATAAATTTTGGGGCCTGCAGCTGTAGCCCTGTGGCATCTGATCCTGTCAGATCTTGGAAGCTAAGCAGGGTTCGGGCCTGGTTAGTACCTGGATGGGAGACCACCTGGGAACACCAGAAGCTGTAGGCTTGGGAGAAGAACCTGGCAACCCCCTCCCAAAAATCAATTTGCCATTGAAAACCCTATGAACAGCAGAGAAGCACTGACAATAGTGTTTCCCCTGTTGTACAGAGGGTTGCTATGAGTTGGATACCGACTAGGCGGCACCTAACAACAACAACATAAATTTTGGGAGCATCATGTCCAATCTAGACTTCAAACTTACCATAGTGGGTAAGGTCCTTATCCTTTTGGAGTTCGTAGTGCAATGGACGACTCATCAGAGTGACCATTTACTACAGGGCAATGTTCTAAGGGCTATGCCTGAGACCCACACAGGGTCCCGTGGGAGCCAAGGGGAGGCCCTTAATCCAGACAGGGATGGGTGGCCTTCTGGAGCTAGAGACTCCTGGAGGAGGATGGAGGCAGAGTGACACCTTCTCTCAAGAAAGACCAAGAAAGCCACAGGTGTGCCTGGTGCTAGCATGCTTATTCCAGAGCCTAGGAGTAGAGACCTCTGGGGTTTGCAGGGCATTGTATGGGAATGGTCCCTGTGGCCAAGAGAAGCATGCAGAAGGGGCAATAGCCAGTGAGGTCAGGGAGCTTGAATATTCTCCTAAGTCCCTTGAGAGCTTTGAAGAAGGGCTGCTGGGCCACCAGGTATGTGTTTCAGCCCTATCACTGAAGATGCCATGGGAAGGATACTGGTTGAGAAGCCAGGCCGGAGCAGGGACTGGTGTCAAATACCAGAGCAAACATAACACAAAGGGCTGGAATGGAGGCAATAGTGGCAGGAGTGGAGAAGAGAGACCTCAAAGGGGCCTCAAGGATGGGGGTAGCAGGTGAGCTGAAGCTGGCCAAGGGTGAGCTGGAGGGTTATGTCTGGGGTGACTCCCAGGTCCCCAGCATGCACGACTAGGGTGGGTTTGTGCCATCCACTCAGATGGGGAAGGGTTCAGTTATGGACATGTGAGTTTGTGGTACCCAAGCGATCCAGCAGGCCCTGAATCTCAAGTTTCGGGAAAGGCCTGGCTTAGTGTTCGAAGAAGTCAAGGGTTGGATGAAGCCACAAAGAAAGATAGGAAGTGAGACGAGGAAAGGAGTGGAGATGAGGCTTTAGGAAGGCCCCAAGTGAAGGGAAAGGACTGATTTGCTGAAGATCAGTGCATTAGGTGCCTCTCGTTACATCGAACCTGCACAGTCACTGTCCTTGCTTCCCTTGGCCCATCCAGTGTGTGCATGCAATCAGAGGCTCACAGTCTGTAGGAGGAATGAAGTTCTTCGTGTATTTATTCAACTCTGTCCCTCCTTCCAGAATTTAGTGGAGATGGCTCAGATGCCAGGCAGAAGGCCCAGCTACAGGAAAGGCAGGATGAAAGTAAGGGTGACTCTGGATTTAGCCATCAACCAAGGGAAAACAGCCAGTTCTGAAACTTGTGTTGGGCAGTGGTCCCTACTTCCCTACTGAATCCCACAGTCTTCTCAAACAAGGATCACGAGTGAGTTGAGATTTTCAGTCCTCCAGCTTCAAGTCACATCACTTCCCTGTGTGTGTGAGTCCACAGGTCAGCCTGCATGGAGGGGACAGGGGTAGAGGAGACACTTCAGGAGAGAAAAGCCCAATTTCTGCTCTAGCATCTCAGGGACAGTGAAGCTCACCCCCATGGGCTGAAACATGTACCCCCAAATTCATATGTTGAGATCTTAATCCCCAGTACCTAGGAAAGTAATTGTATCTGGAGACAGGATTTTAAAAGAGGTTGTTATTGTTCTTAGGTACCATCGAGTCCTGTCCCACCCTCATGGGGTTTTCAGTAGCTGATTGTTTTGGGGTTGCCTCGGGAGCAGATTGCCACGTCCTTCTCCCATCTTAAAAGAGGTAAGTAAGGTAAAATAACGCCAATGGATAGGTCCTGATTCAGTATGACTGGTGTCCCTTGAAGAAGACTTTAGGATACAGACAGGTCCGGGGGGAGTCTGCATGAGCACTCGAGGAAGAAGACCACCTACTAGCCAAGGAGATAGACCTCAGGGGAAACCAACCCTGTGAACTCCTTGGTCTTGGACTTGCTGCCCCCAAGAAAGTGAATCTCTGTTGTTGAAGCTATCTAGTCTGCGGTTTCTTGCTACAGCAACCCTGTTAAACTCATACATTCAGTTTTCTTCTGTCTGATGGGGCCTCTGCCTGTGGTTGGTGCAGACTCAGGAGAAAAAACAAGACAGTCTAACACTCAGAGGAAATGAAGCACGGTGTGGAGGGAAATTAAATGCAACACTTATCTGCTGAAACACAAAAGTAACACATTTTCCATGTTTAAAATTATCTACCGCTTTGCAGTTCATCAAGCACGTTCACAATCCTTAACTGGCATCACCTGTGGACTTGTGAAAAATGCAAATTTCCGGGCTCCACCAAAGACGTAAAGAATCAGACACCAGCAGGTGGGGAGATGGATGGGCTGCAATCTTATGTTCACCAATATCGGAGAATGTGTGTGGGGGGGTTCCCATGCAAGTCAGCACAAGAATCACTACGGTGGGGTACAGTCCACTTCGCACAGGCAGTGGGGGGCGACGTGACTGCAGAGTAGTGAATTGCCCAGCGAGGACAGTCTCCTTGGCAACTGGCCCAGAGCGCACCAGCTGCTACGTTCGGTTCGCACACGTTGCCAGGTCGTGTCCCTAGAACGGCTGTGAACTCAGCGTCCACTCGGAGTCTGAAAGGTGAGCTGTGCCTGCCTGGCCTCGGGCAGCAGAGCAGCCAGAGCCGGTGAGAGATCAGAGCCCTGGAGCCCTGGAGCCGCCGGGCGCGTGCGCGGGGCGCGTCTCCGGGCCGGGCCAGGACGAGAGCGCGCCCAGGGGGTGGGTCGCGCCGGCCCCGCTGGCCTGGCGCGCCATCCGAGCCACTCAGAGAGCCGGCCTGCCGACACCCGGGGGCCCTACAGTTAATACCCGGCGCCCGCCCGCCGCGCCCGGACTAGCGCGCCGGCTCTCGGGGAACCAGGCGCCGGGTCGCCCCTGGGCAGCTCGCGACTAGCGCTACTCCGGCAGCGGCGACGACCTGGGGGCTGTGCCGACTCTCCCCGGCTCCTTCTGGAGAGCCAGCTCAAGCAGGGGACTGTGCGGCTGCCACCGAGGTCCCGCGCGAGTGTGCGTTCCCCGGCCCGCGGGGAACTTCGTGCGGGCGGCCAGGCAGCAGGTGGGCGAGCGCGGCCGCCGTGGCCGGTCTGGGCAGCAGCGCCGAGAACGTGAGTGGGGTCGCGGTAGTGGGGACCTGGGAGGATGCGGGCCCTAGCGCTGAGATGTCCGCGCCCTCTCCATACACCCCCTCCAAAGTTTCACAGGGGACTTGGGGTAGACTCAGGAGCTAGCCTGCGGGCAGAGTGTTTACACCCTCAAAGAGCGAGGCATCGCCTAGCCACTCCCTCAGCCGGGTGAGCCTCACCCGCCCCGGCCCGCAGCGCGGAGGGGACGAAGCCTCCCAGGACCCTAGGCTGCGGCCGCACCTGGAGCTCCTCCCAAGCCTCTTCCTAACCCTAGGACCTGGGGGCGTGACAGGCCACCACCCTCCCTCCATCCCTTTAATTCTGGCACAGGACAGAAACTGAGACGCAGGGCACAAACTTTGTTGCAAACACAGCAAAACACGGCCTTTTCCAGTGTCTTTAAACCGAACGTGAACACTGCGCTTCGTCGCGGTTCTCTCGGAACACCGCCGTGGCACCGGGCTGGACCCGCCGGCCGGCGAGGGGGCAGGTTCTGGGCGTGCGTTCGTGTCCTGCGGTGCGGGCACAGCTTGGGTCCTCTCCGCCTGGGAATCTGGTCCAGGGCGGTCCCTGCGCGCCAGCCCCTGCTCGGGACGGGGGTGACGCGGGATGGCAGGCGCGGGTATCCCTGTGCTGGGCTCTGCTCCACGCTTCCACCGTCCCTGCCCTGCCCCTCGTCCGGTCTCCAGGGTGCGCCCTCCGGGTGGCCCGGCAGAGGGCGCCAGCTGCCGATCGCTGCGCGGGCCGGCGGAGAGGAGGGGACTCCTGTGAGCCTCCAGGTAAGAAGCGAAGTGAATCATCCCGAGGGTGGGGGGCCCGATTGTTGCTCCGAAGAAAAGAGGCGGGGAGTGGCCGGGGCGCTGCTGAGAAGTCGGGGCCGCGGGGCCGCTGTGCGTCAGGAAAGGGCGATCCGGCCGTCCGGAGGTGTAGACGAGCGCAGAGAGGTAAGGCGCGTCTCTCCGCGCGGGGGCCTAGGAGCCGGGATCGGCAGCCCTGGGCGCAGGGCGGCGCACCCTTGGACGCGCCCCTGGGGTTGGCCGGAGGTGGGGTCAGCTCTCCAGTCGCCGCCGGCGGTCGTGCGGGGGGCGGAGGCAGGATCCCGGGGGACGCCGGAGGGGAGTGGCGCGGATCCGCGGGCCGCTGAGGCGGGGTGCTGCCTGCGACCCCCGCGATCCTGGCGCGGTAACAAAGGCGCCGCGCGGCCGCGGCTTCCACCCACTTCCGTCCCCGGCGCGCGCCGCCGGGAGAGCGGGCCGGTGAGGGTTTCTTTCCGCCGAGTTTTAGGGAAGTTAGCGCCGCTGCCCGTTAGGCGGGGACGAGGGCGGCCCGGGGAGTGGCGCGCGGGTGTTTGGAGCTGCAACGTCGCCTGTCTGTCTCCTTGCTCACCCGGACGGGTGAGAGCCGCGGTGACGCCCGCTCCCCAGCTCACCCCGCGCGGATTTGAACCGGGCGCTCGGCTCGCGCGGCCTCCCGGCTCGCGCACGCCCCTCCGTGCGGCGTCTGCGCGCGCGCTGGCTCCCGGCGGCGAGGGCTTTCGTCTCCGGGTGTCAGCCGGTAGCCCCGGCACCCCGCGCGCCGCTGCAGAAGGCGGTAATTGCATTAACGTGAGTGAGAGGCGAGGAGGCTGCAGTCCCAGCTGCAATCTGGGTCAGGTGCCAGTTAAGCGCCTCTGGCATGGGTATTACTGATCTGTTGAAGTCTTGACAGTTTATTGCAATTGCAAGTTCCGCGGAAGGGAAGAGGCCAGCTGCGGAAATTAAAAGAGCTCTTTGTCCACCACCCCACCTCCGTCCCAAGGTTGAGGCCACTTTATGCAGACACACAGGTAATTATCATGGAAGTGTCTCCGCTCCAGGAGCCATATGTTTCTGAGGACCTGCACTGGAGAGGAAGAAGTGTCTCCTAAGTGAAAGCCAAGCATTCTCTCTGCCTGAGCCCCTAGTTAATTGTTATGTGCTGTCCAGTCGGTATCCGACTCATAGCGACCCCACATACAACAGGCGAAACACTATTGTCAGTGCTTGTGTGCCGTTCATAGGGTTTTCAATGGCGGATTGATTTTTGGGAGTGGATTGCCGGTCCATCTCCCAAGCCTAGAACACCTGGTGTTCCAGGCGGTCTCCCATCCAAGTACTAACTAGGCCCGGCCTTGCTTAGCTTCCAAGATCTGATGGATCGGATGCCACAGGGCTACGGCTGCAGGCTGAGCCCCTAGTAGTCAATGCATAAAATTCACGTTCACATATCTTATCCAGTCCCTTCCCCTGCTGTAAAGAAAGGTCAGGAACTAGCTTTGAGGAAGTGCCCATGCATTCCAGAGAATCTTAAACACTGTGCAAGGATCCTCAGGTTCCTTTTTTAAACCCCCGCCCATGAGGTTGTTTGTATTTCGTAGATGAGGAAACAGAGGCCTAAAGGGGTTAAATGAAGAGGTTTGTTTATGGATTGCCTGGGTATTATCCACTGTAACCTCCTGGTTCAGGTTAGGCATTAGCGTTTGATTGGCTTTCCACATGCTGCTGACTTCTGTTAGTGCCAGCACCTCAACCAAACCAACTTTTGTTTAGAACTTAAGGTATATGAAAAGAACCAAACCTTCTTCTAAACATCTTTTAGAATTATAGGCCAGATCTAAAGAGAGTCGGAAATAGTTGTCTCTTGCTTTAGGTGGTGTCTTGTTAGGCCAGTGGGCCAGGGGTCAGGAATTGTATATAGCATAGACCTCTGCCTTCCCTACGGCAAGGGGCTGCAGTTTCTATTCTGTTTAAGCTGTGTGGGCTGGGATTTAGCTCAGTTGGTAGAGCGCTGCGCCACAGTCTCTGAGGTCCCGAGTTCAATTCCCAGCACCGCACAAATGGGAGAAGGACCTGGCAATCCACTCCCAAGGCAATCCCGAAACAGCCATTGAAAACTCTATGAGGGCCGCTATGAGTCGGATACCGACTCGACGGCACCTACCAACAACAACAGCATGGTCACTGTGCTGAATGTGTGTTTAAAATTGAGGTCTACTTTGGAAATAACAGCCACCTGTTACTGATAAGTTAAAACTCCTACGTTTCTTCTAGGAGTCTAAGAATATGGTTTTATCCACATAGCTCTGTGCAACCTTGAGTTCAAAATTAGAATGTGGGACTTTGGTGTTATCCTGAATGTTGCTTAAAATGTATTGCCTTAAGCAAAGAGGTTTGAAACTCTGGAATGACAAGTCTAGTACTCAGAATGTCCTAGTGATATGTCAGTCTTGGAGAAAGCCTGGTGTGATGAGTAAGGGCAGGCCTCCAAAATCAGAATGGCTGTTTTCAAATGCTGCTTCCGTCATTTATTACATTGTAGCCTTCAGCAATTGTTCAACCTCTCTGAGTTTCATTTTTTCGTTTAAACCAGGGATAATAATAGTGCCTCCTGATTTCAAGTCCTGAGGATAAAATTAGATAATCTTCACAAGGTACTTGGTGCTGGGGTTTAGCTCAGTTGGTAGAGAGTTGCTCTGTGTACTCTGACACTGTGGGTTTGATCCCCAGCACTGCAAAAATGGGAGAAGGACCTGGCAGCCCACTCCCCAAACAATCCTGAAACAGTCAACCATTGAAAACCCTATGAATAGCAGAGAAGCACTGACATAGTGCTGGGCATGGCACAGTGTCGGGAAGTGTTTCATTCTGTTGTACAAAGGGTTGCCATGAGTCAAATCTGACTGGATGGCACGTAACAACAATAACAACACAAGATATTCAGCATACCTAGCACATAGTAGCTGCTCAATTAATGGTTAACTAACCCCAAAACAGTCAGCCACTAAAAATCTTATGAGGGTCACTATGAGTTGGAATGCGACTCAATGGCACCTAACAACAACAACAATAATAAGATCATGCTTAAGAACAGCATCTTCTCTTCCACTCTACATCTAGAATAAAGTAGTTGATCGCTATCTGAACTCACGATTCCTACTGCAATATTGTGCACTTAGTGATTCCTCCTCTTTGTCAACAAGTTGAAAGTAGGAGAAGGTTAGTAGTGATGGTAAACTTTGTCCAGTTGCCCAAAGAATTCCAGAGGGGCTATGAAACTGTCAAGCTTTCCTTCTGGTTTTGCCACTGTGTAATTTTGTGGCTGATCCTCCAGCCATTTCTCTTTCCTTTAAATTTAAAGCCAGTATCCAAATTGCCGAGATGACAAGACTTTTACAAAATCAAGTCAAAACCAAACAAACTGGAGAAAATGAAGCAACTATTCTCTTTTATGATTCATGAGCTATCTATAGCACTAAAGAAAACTTTTAAAAATACCTGCTTCTGTGAAAATTGTGCTGGCGCAATCTTGGGAAGAGAGGTCATTTCCTTGGAAAATAGAATATTTTCTGAAAAACTATTTAAAGATGAGCCATCAGGTTGATAGAGGAGAAAGGAAGAGTTTAATATATAACAATTCAAAAATATTTGCTCCAATATGGTAAACTATATATGATGTGAAGCTTGCTAAACTAACTTTCAGAGGCAGAAAGAATGAGGTGCAGCGCAGTTAAACCAGACAACTTGTGAAAAACCAGGAAATCTATTAATGCATATGTGAAAGCACTTGAAAGTTTTCAATTTAGCAAATATAGATGGAGAAATAGTTTTCTTTTTGGCTCTTTTGTAGTTCTGGACTTTAGGCTTTTAGCTTTTAAATATTAATCAGTTAAGCGTTAAAGCATGAGAAAGTGGGTAGTGTCATTAAACAATTCCTGTGTAGTTTTTGGTTAAAGTTATCTTTTTCGGGGTGGAGTAGAGAC
Organism: Pedetes capensis; assembly: GCA_007922755.1. Taxonomy (NCBI): domain Eukaryota; kingdom Metazoa; phylum Chordata; class Mammalia; order Rodentia; family Pedetidae; genus Pedetes; species Pedetes capensis. Next base: position 32,896 of record VMDO01007163.1, on the reverse strand, counting down.
AGAGTGGGATTGTCATGTAGGCTTTACATTTGGATGTGAAATGCAACTTTCTCCTACACTGGAAAATGAGCGGAGGGTGTAACCAGTTGACAGCATGTGAATGGTTAGGAGTCAGATCTTCAATTTTGTGCATCTCGCTTCATTTATAGCCACTTGTTGTGCACCGGTTGGGAACACAGAAGCAGCTGCGGGGCATGCGCCGGACCTGTGCTGGGCTGTCGCTTCCTCTGTAGGAAAGATGAACAGGCAGTGTTATTTTGGATCACATAGCAGCTTGTTCAAAAGTATCTTGCATTCTCCAGCTGTTCCACAACTTCTTTGCATATGGGAGAGAACTTGCCAGCTGCTGGGGCAACTGTACTTAACATTTGGCGTTTTTATTCCATAACCAAAGAAGGTAAAAAATCTATAAGCCTTTGTTAAACTGTAGCCATCATAAATAGTCTTGTTTGTTTCTGTTACATCTATGTTATTCCACGTGTAGTCTGTGACGGGAGATGTAAAAGGAAATGTCAGAATTGACTTTTTTCAAATTGTTTTATTAGTAGTATATTTTTTAAAGATAACCAGCAGTTATAATTTTTCCATACTTTAAACCCAGGCTGCTTTTATATATCATTATTGGTTAGCAAAGAGATGGATCTAAAATCAAACTTAAGTATTCTTTTAAGAAAGTGCCATATGAGTTAAGTTTAATTATATACATTCTTCTATTGTATGAAATGGGCTGGGATTTAGCTCAGTTGGTAGAGTGCTGCGCTGCAGTCTCTGAGGTCTCGAGTTCAATTCCCAGCACCACAAAAATGGGAGAAGGGCCTGGCAATCCACTCCCAAGGCAATCCCAAAACAGTCAGCCATTGAAAACCCTATGAGGGTCGCTATGAGTCGACGGCACCTAACAACAACAACATTGTATGAAATATATAAAAGTTGCCATATGTCTCCAGAGGATTCTTTTGTATTTCTAGGACATTAAATTATTTTGTTAGGGCTGGAAGGTACTTTGGCCACACTTCTTGTTTTTTTTTTTTTTGTATGCGAAAATTCAAATTTTGGAGATGATGTTACTTGTCCAAGGTGCTTTGGCTATTTGGTTTCATACAGTGAAGCCTATGTTGGGTGTTTATAATGTGATAGTCCTGGGGACCTGTGAAGATGAATACTGCTGTTTTTAAAAGCAGATGCAAACAAATCCTCCAATTTAGGAGGGCTGGGCCTTTTTGTGATTATCTTCAGGCGCCTCATTTTCAGAAGAGTGTTGTGATCCTGTCAGCTCCATGAAAGCGGAGTATCGCAAGTTAGTGTGCCAGTAAAAATCGAGAAGGAGAGTCTGGATACTGCAAGATAGAAGAGGCATTATATGGTTTATCAAAACTTGAGGACCTGTACTTAAAAGAGAAAGCTTGTGTTCACGGACAGACACCTGTCTCTGCCTAAGCCTTCCTGCCTCTCAGCTCCTGCCCAGCCCTTTAACACATTTGCCTTCCTTATTATTGTGACTTGCAAATAAATGGCCCTCCAGGAGCTGCAGCATAAATCACAGTCCTTTATTGGGATGCAGTCAGCCTCAATCCCCTTTGTTCTATAAGAGGTTATAAAATAAATCATAATCACTTGGACATGTATAAAACCCTCTGATTCTGAATTTTCCCGAATTCTTAGGGGCTCTTGTTCTGTGCTTCAGATCCCACAGTGACTCACAGTTGCCAAGTTGGACCTACAGTTCTAAAGCCCTCTAATCTCCTTCTACGTTCCTCTTACACATTCGTGTACCTTGGACTTCATCCCTTTCACACAGCCGTAATAGATTTTCTTGCAGAGCTTTGGTTGTCAGTTGGTCTTACTGCCATTTTCATTTGGAATGCTCAAGACCCCAGGTAGATTCTTAGGGCAGATGACCAGAGGTTTCTATTGTGAAGAAGGGGAAACTGAGGCTCTACATTGGTAATCAGCTTGGGCTAGGACTAGAGCTAATATCGTTTGTCTCAGAATTCAGCACTCGGCCTGGCTGAGAACGTGGAAGGGTCCACATATACAAAGAAGAGCTTCAATCAGTGACTTGTTTGTGACACTTCTTGTATTTGCTTTGACTATAGAAGTCTTCCTGGTTTTCCCCGGGGGCGCTTTCCTGGGGATAAACCTCTTTTCTTAATACGCTGCACTGCACATTACAATGGCTCTCTTATCATGTTGTACTCCTAGGCCTTGTTCTGAGGCACAGCTGCCACCTTTCTAACACATGCATCTCTCCTTTCTGTTCCACACACAAGTGCGCATCCCTGCACATGCTCATGGCTGTTGAATCCATCAGTTATCCTTTCTCAGCCAGCCTGGTGCCTTTCAAAGGTGACTTCACATTAAAGCATCCAAAGGTTTGTGCCCATGGAATCATTTGGGCTGCTGCAAAAGTCCTGATGGTGTCAGATAGAGGTAGAAGGTCAAAGTGAACCTGTCTCAATTTTGCCCTGGAAGAACTGTTGGAAAGTAAGCCAGTTCCCCCTGGGGGTGACCATGTCACCCGCTCAGCCTCACGCTTCTCAGAGGTGGGAAGAAGCAGGTGATGTGCTGTGGGGCTGCAGCCTTGGCTCAGGATTTCTCTAGTGTTCCTTGTGCAGCCCCGTTCTTGCTCTCTTGTTGTTAGGTGCCGTGCACTCGGTATCTGACTCATAGCAACCCTATGTGCAACAGGGGAAACACTATTGTCAGTGCTTCTCTGCTATTCATAGGGTTTTGAATGGCAGATTGATTTTTGGGAGTGGGTTGCTGGGTCCTTTGCCCAAGCCTATAGCACCTGTTGTTCCCAGGAGGTCTCTCATCCAAGTATTAACCAGGTCTGACCCTGCTTAGCTTCCGAGATCTGACAGGATCAGATGCCACAGGGCTATGGCTGCAGACATTCTTGCTCTCTATAGACCCCCTAATAGTCTCCATTCCTATGGCCAGACTTGGCCAGCCCTCTCCTCTTCCTAGGACCTCTCTTTTCTCTTTGACATTCTGCCCCTCCATGTCCTGCTCTGTTGCTGCTGCCTGGCCACCTCCCAGCACTCAGGGTTTCAAGTGTCTTAGGGACGCTTTTGCCTCGGATGCCCTTCTCTCCATCTGTCATTGGTGTTTCATTGCTTCCCCCCACGAGCCAGCCTGCCTTGACTTGGGGTAAGTGTCCCCCCCTTGCTGTCCTTCCTGGTTGCTTTGTCAGCTCGACCTCTGGCTGATTGTGTTCCCCCTCTTTCTGTTCCCCCATGCCAGCTGACCCTTGTGTCTTGTTTCCCAGGGTGCCCAACACATGGCTTTGTTTCTTTCAAGGCTTTTCTGCTCTTTCTTTCTTCCATCTCTTCCTCCTTTCCTCTTTCACCAGTGCTTCTTCAGAGGTGTATTCTTTTCCCATTATTTTTCTTCCATTTGCCCTTTTCTGCCTTATTATTCCTAAGTCAAGTGCATTCGACTGTTGATTTAGTATAATAATTACTTTAAGTACTCCATCAAAGTTTTTATTTCAAGGGAACTTTTGCTTTTCAAAACGTTTCTTTGGACCCGAAACTTGGACACACCAGTTTTGAAACTGGTCAGGGCAGGTCATTTAAAGGCCTGAACTTTGGGGAAGATTGTTTGGAATTTACTTTGGCTTTCCTTTCACATGGCGGTACCTGAAAGGAACGCACTTGGAAGCTTGTTTTGGATAACCTCTCCTTTGCAGATGGAAATTGTACATGCACAGAGCAGAATGAATGCATGCTTTTTTTTCTTTTCCCTCTACTTCAAATTATATTTCTGGAGACTCTTGGAAGGGGGTTTATGCTTTGTGGAGGGTCTGGGTTGTTTATAAAACATGAATTGGTCGTACAAAGACCGTATCATGTCCTTTTGTTCCAGAGGCTTGTCAGGAGGATTTCCTAACTATGATCCTGTGTCCACGATCATATCCTGGAGAGTAAGTCTTAGGAAAGCCTTGTCAGACTGGAGCTGATTAAAGGATCTTTATTTTTTCCTCCCTGTTTGTGGGAACTGCAGGGTGTGTGCCCAGGGTGAGGAATGAAGCTGTTCTCTCTCTGCCGCAGGGCAGAGCAGCAGAGAGGAGAGCTGGGCTCCTGTAACCTTGCCCAGGGTCTTAGGATCTGGGATCCTCCCACCTGGTATTTGTTCACTGCTGGAAGATTGTAGCTTCTGAAATTGTGTTTGTATATATAATTTATATTCTCCTTGCTCTGTGCTTTTCCAAGTTATATAAGAGAGGAAGGACTTACCTATACCCAAATCGGCCTTGGTTCTTTCATTTCTTACCTAAAAAGGAGTCCAGTTTTCTTACCCCTAGACACGGGACTCTGTTTACCACACTGAGCTAGGAATAGACGTTTTCGTGTAGACTACAGCACACCTACACCAAAGAGTCTGTGTTTCAGGAGGGCTGCTGGACATGGAATCCTGATGTGGCTTCGGTTAGCCTCCTCAAGTTACCCATCTATAGCGACATCTGGAGAAGGGTTCTTGAAATTGGAATTATAGTGAATCAAGAAGTAACAGTAGTCAAGCTGACGGTTCAGCTAACACTTGTCAGTCGTGTGGGTGTGTGTGCGCGCGTGCGTGTGTGCACAGGCACCTGCCTGCATTCTTGGTGTTGAGAATACCATGCAGAGCAAATCCTGCCCTCTCAGAACTTCCAGTCTGGTACACGTTTGCAGAGACAGCAGCACAGGTGCAGTGAGTGAAGTGCAGATCCTGGGGGGCCTGGTGGGCGTGTTGTTCCTGCCCTTGATGGGAGCCTGGGCATAGGCTTGACCACTTGATCCTCTTACTCAGCCCTGTCTTATAAGTAAACAGAAGGCTTCCTAGTTCAAGTACCTCAAAAGAGGTCAGGTAATGAACAGCAGAGTTTGGTTTGCACTCAGAGCCAGTGATGAACATTTGCAGTAAATCGCAGGGTGTGACGGTATCTTCCTAGGTGTGCCTGTCTGCCTCTAAGCATCTCCCTCACTATGTGCCATGAGGGAAGAAGGAAGCCTGGAGCCATCCTGCATGAAGGATGTACAATGGCATTTGGACCAGCCCTGCCTCCACATAAGGGACATACCGTGAGGTTTGGTCTAAGCAGCTCCTCTGAGTCTGTAATTAAGCATTTCCTCTGAGGATCCAACACTCTGCCAACTCTTTCTAAAGAGACTTTCTTTTTCCTCTGCTGAACATTACGGAAACTGGCTGTCAGCCTCCGTGTCACCCAGGACAAACGGTAGCCCATGACCCTCTGCCTCTTCTCTGGGCTTTGTGCGTTACAGCCCCCGGCCTCTGGTTTCTGTCCTGATGATCCCACTGTTCTATGTGAGGAGAGTGGTTCTGTTTCAGGCCAGTGGAAGGAGGAAGCCACTTTGTCATTAGGGTCTGCTCTTCCACTGGGCCCTTGGCTAAGCAGCACATGCCTGCCAGGGCACATCTGTGCACACAAGGACAGGACGTGCCATGCCACAGCTGTCTTGTCCTTATAGCCTCAAGGTGGAGGCTCTGCGGCCTTACTCCTTTCCTGCCTTCTCACGACAGCGGGACTCTGTGTTCCTGATGACACCCATGTGTGGTTGTTCGGAATACTGGCCAGGCAGGCCAGAGGGAACCTGTGGCTCTTTGAAGCCAAGGAAAGACTCAAGCGGGAAGGGGACCCTGAGGACGTGGGACAGCCTTCTGCACTCACGATGAATCTTTGACAGGCATGTGTCTGTGTGTCCTGTTTAGGATGTGGCTCTCGATGGGGACACATGTAGAATAGGACACCTCTTTCCCTGGTCTGTATGGAAAGTGTGAAAGTTTGGAGATGAAGGTGCTTTTATTTGAAGACTACAGGTTTTTAGTCCGTTAGATTTTTAATCCAAAAGTTCTGAGAGTAAGGCTAAACATTTACATTCTTAGAAAAAAAGTGATAGAGCATAAGCTCAAGTTTAGAGAGAACTTCTTTATATACTGTTATATGATTTCCATCTAATTCCTAAAAATGAACTTGATACAAGATTTTTAAATTGAGTGTGTATGTGTGTGTGTTTGTGTGTGTATCTGTGTGTGTATGCACGTATGTATTTAAATTCTGGCCCCAGAATTATTTAATTATCTTTTGATAAATAGCATCCCCATATATTTGTGAACTAAGTTTCCAGGAAAAAGAAAAACATATTATATGCTTGACAAGAAAATTGTACTGTTGAGAAATGTTTTGGCTGATTATTTATGTAAACCCAACATCTGTGTGTTAAGAAAAATAACAGAACTTCCTCATCATTAAAAAAAAAAAAACAAAAAACAACCTAAACTAAAAGCTTTCATCATGTGGCATTTTTTTTCTATACTTGCTTCTCACAGTACCAGAGGAAAACTTTAGTTACAGCAACAAAAGCATTTTATTTTGTTCTATGGGAAAATTTGTTCCATCTTTTGTATCTAGGCAAAAACAAAAACAAAACCCAAAGCCTTCAAAAAAGATGAACCTTAGAGAAAACTGCAGGCTTACAGTGGAAAACGTCTCTCTTTTGCTTTGAGTATAGATACTGGTTTAATGTTCAGATACTATTATCACGTATCTGGCTATAGAGTTACCAGGATTCATAAAGCCAACCAGATTTCTCCTGCTCCACATCCCTGGTCTTCAACATACAGTTTCTTCTCCACTTCCCATAGCAGCTGGAGGTTGGCTTCGCCAGGGTAAGTGCTGTGTTTGCATAATGTTTTTCTCCTCCAAGTTTTTTTTTTTTTTTTTTAATCTCTTTGGTTGCCAAATTCATGCATTGCTTATAGTTTACCCAACAAAGGCTTTTCTGATTCATCTTTTCAAAGTTTCCAAATGATTTTCCCATTGTTTGGACTCTAGGGGCAGTGGGGAGAGTTAAAGTTCTGTGGAAGCCAGCCCACTGGTCTCCATTGTATTCAGGCTTGCTGATTAGTTACCATCACTGGGTGCAGGTGAAGATGAAGGTCTCTGTGAATTCAGTATATTCTAAAATTCTAGTGTAGACAGAAGAGTCAAGATAATTTAAAAGGTGGTAAGAGTATACCCGGGTGCCATGATTGCATGCCCGTGATCCCAGCGACTGGGGACTTGGGAGGCAGAGGCAGGGGGATTGCGAGTTTGAGGTCACAGGCAGCCTGTGAAAGTTAGTGAGACCCTGTCTTGAAATTAAAACAATGAAGAAGGGGATGATGGGCCACCACTCAGTGGCAGAGCACTTGCCTACCGTGAGGCCCAGGGTTCAATCCCCAGTACTGAAAAAAAAAGATGGTAAGAATAGTTTTCATTGTATTGAGTTTTTCTTCTTCCTCCTTTTTTGAAACCACAGTTTAATTCTGAGATGCTAATTCAAATTTATAATTATTTATTGGATAGGAGAGCATCTGGGAATATGGGGTGCTATAGGCTTAGGGGGGCTGGGATTTGGCTCAGTGGGTAGAGCACTGCGCTACAGTCTCTGAGGTCCCGAGTTCGATTCCCAGCACCACAAAAAATGGGAGAAGGACCTGGCAATCCACTCCCAAGGCAATCCTGAAACAGTCAGCCATTGAAAACCCTATGAAGGTCAATATGAGTTGGATACTGACTTGACGGCACCTGACAACAACAAAACAAGTCCCAAAGAATCTGCATATTTCTTTAGCTGGGATTTAGCTCAGTTGGTAGAGCACTGCGCTGCAGTCTCTGAGGTCCTGAGTTCAATTCCCATCACCACAAAAATGGGAGAAGGACCTGGCAATCCACTCCCAAGGCAATCCCAAAACGGTCAGCCATTGAAAACCCTATGAGGGTCGCTATGAGTCGGATACCGACTCGACGGCAGCTACCAACAACCAACAACATAGGCTTAGGAGAAGGACTTGGCAGCCCACTCCTGAAACAGTCATGGAAAACCCTATGAATAGCAGAGAAGCACTGACATAGTGCTGGGCAAGCCACAGTGTCAGGGAGTGTTTTATTCTGTTGTGCATAGGGTCACTGTAAGTCAGACCCCACTCGATGGCACCTAACAACAACAATCTGTGTGCAGGACACTGTGTTAAGACATTTTCACATATCTCTGGCATTTATTCACAGTCACCGTGTGAAGTAGGTAGTAGTATTCCCATTTCACAGATGAGTAATATCAAGGCTCACAGAGGTAAAATGATTGGTCAAAGCCATGTATCTAGTGGAGGGCAGGATTGATAGTTGAATCTAGATCTTTCAACTCTAAGGTCACATTCATTTTCTAGTGCACTAAGCCAATAAATAAATGGTAGCAATGTCACAATGAAGGTCTTGTGAGTAACAGGGGATTCCAGAAGTGCAGCTTGTTGCAAAATGCAGTCGAAATTTAAGAAGAAAGCTGTCCAATTTGAGTTGATGTTTTCAGCGTCCTTAAGGTGAATTTAGACGATAGGATTCAGTTATCTTCTTGCTTTTAGCTAAAGACATTTATTGTCTCAGATTTGAGTCCAGCTCACAGTTATAGTGTGTGTGTGTGGGGGGGGCGGTGCTTTGCGCATGCACATGTGTATGTTTTCTGGTTTAGTGCTAATGTGGAAAGAATTTCAGCTCATAAAACCTGGAAATTGATAACCATCACTGCCTTTCTTCCTTCCTTGCTTCCTTCCTTCTGTCTTTTTTTCTTTAAACAACCTATTAAAGTATAATATTGCCACTGTTCTCTGAACCTTCTAGCTAATTATTTTTTTTAGGGGAAGGTTTGGGTCAGTTTTAAGCCAATTTTTTTTTGTGTGTGTGTGTGGTACTGGGTGTTGAACCCTGGGCCTTGCACATGCTTTTCAAGCGCTCTACCTCTGAGTTTAGGAGAAGGACGTGGCAATCCACTCCCAAGGCAATCCCAAAACAGCCAGCCATTGAAAACCCTATGAGGGTCACTATGAGTCGGACTCGACTCAACAGCATCTAACAAACATAACCTCTGAGTTGCATCCTTAGCCCATATTTTAGTTTCTATTTTGAGACAAGGTCTCACTAAGTTACGCAGGCTACTTCTAGCCTCGAACTTGTGATCCTCCTGCCTCTGCCTCCCGAATCTCTGGGATTATAGACATGTGCCACTGTGCCTGGCTAAGCCAAAACTTCTTGACTTAGGGTTCTATGAGCTGATCTTGAATAAATTATCTGAACTTGTTTTGGACACTGCACTCTTTTATTATTTACAAAGAAACTTTCAGTAGTAACTTGGGAAGGTTTTGCATTTTAAAAAGTTATTACTGGTGCAGAATGTGCATGAATCTAAAATGGGAACAATGCTAGCTTGATAATTTAATAACATTTCCCCCTCCAATTACCATTTGATATTCTGTATTAATCGGAGGAACCAATGGCCATAATCATTAAAAATAATATTTTCTTGCACTTAAGTATGCTTTGTGGTTTTCTGTACATCTCATTTTAATTTTTTCTACTTTATAAGATGAACAGTGCATACTTTCATATCTGTCTTTTATAGATGAGGAAATTAAAACTCCTCCAGAAAAATGCTCTATTTAAGATTATCATTGAACAGATGTTAGGATGAAGCAAAGCTAGAACCCAGGTTTTCTGGCTACTAGCCCTGCTTTGTGCACTCTGACTTGACTGAGCCAATAACAAATGATAGGGACTTTCTAGTGCCCTTCCCTTTCCTTTCCTGTCCTCTCCTCTGCTCTCTTTTCCTTTCCTTTCCTTTTTTCTCCTTCCTTTCTTCTTTTCTTCCTTCCTTCATTCCTTCCTTCCTTCCTAACAAAGTCACACTGTGTAGGCCAGGATGGCCTCAACTCATGATCTTCCTGGCTCTGCCTCCTGAGTGCTGGGATTATAGGCATGCGCCATGAGGCCCAGTTTCCAGTGTGCTTTTTTATTATTGATTGATTGATTGATTGATTGCAGTCCTAAGGGCTTGACCCCAAGGCCTTGCACATGCTAGGCAATTGCTCTACCATTGAGCTTCACCTCAGCCCCTTTTCTATATTTATTTTGAGACAGGGTCTCGATAAATTGTGCACACTCTGGCCTTGAACTTGCAGTCCTCCTGTCTCAACCTCCCAAGTGCTGGGATTATAGGTGTGTGCTGCCATGCCCAGTTTCCAGTACTTAAAAAAAAAAAAAAAACACCTTAAAATAGTCATGGTTATTTCTGATATTATATTTACTACCATTTAAAACTTGTTTGCAAAGCCTTTCAGCTTCTTTTCTTTGTTAATCCATTACAAGACATAGGCGACAGCTGTTGGAAGAGTGTAAGTTACCACCAGAAATAGAGCAAAGCTCTTCATTGAAGAGTGGAAGGAAACTTAGTAGCTCAGTTGAATGAGGCCTCAGAATTTTCACTGATCAAAATGGAAAGACTGGTGTGCTTTGCTGTTGAAGGTATTGTCGCCTGCCTTCTTCACTGGGCTAATACTATAATCAGAACAGTAAAGAGACAAGAAAGTTATATAAAAATGTCATAACCAATAGTAATTATGATTTGCCGTGGCAGAGCTAAATGAAAAAACTGCTGGACTGAAAAAAAAAATAAAGCAGACAATATTAATAGACAATTTCAGCAAAGACATAGTGAGTTTGATGCTATTTCCTCTAACAAGGCCAAAAAGGATCAATGTAATTAAGTCACTCAAAATTAGAATTAAACAGCCAATTAAAATATGTAATGATTTTTAGTATTTGAACTTGTAACTTTGGCCAATTATAAAACATCTTGGGTTGTTGAACAAAAAAAGAAAATTCATTTTAGGTGATGATAACATAAGAAAATATTTACTGTTAGGAAATTATGAGAAGATAAAAAAGTGAGATTTTTAATTAAACAGCTAAACAACTGTCCAGAGAACATTATTCATTATTATTATTCATTATTCCAAACGAGATGTTTATAATAATGTTAAAGACTGAGGTCATATTTATAAAACCACAAATAGTTCTCTTTAGCTAGAAACTCATTTTGCAGTACCTGGCATAATGGCACAGGCCTATAGTCCCAGTGACTTGGAAGGTGGAGGTAGGAGGATCTTGACTTCAAGGCCAGGGGCACCCTGCATAATTTAGCGAGACCCTGACTCAAAATAAAAAATGGGTGTGGGGTGCATCCCAGTGATACAGCTCTTGCAAGGCTCTAGGTTCAACTCTGAAGTACTTAAAATAACAAAATGCAAAAGCATTGTAGCATTTAAAGTGAGAAGGAGTCCTATCAAAACAATGCTTTTGTGTTTAATAGAAAAATATTGTTGGCCGGGCATGGTGGCCAGCATGCCTGTAATCCCAGCGGCTCGGGAGGAGGAGGCGGGAGGATCGCAAGTTTGAGACCAGAGGCAGTCTGCGTAATTTAGTGAGACCCTGTCTCAAAAAGTAAAAAAAATGGGCTGAGGTGCAGCTCAGTGGTCCAGCACTTGCAGAGCATGTAGGCGCGAGGCCCTGGGTTCAACCCCAAGTACCGCAAAAAAAAAAAAAAAAAGGAAAAGAAAAGAAAAATATTGTTGTTTCCATTTTTAAATTTAAATAAAATCAATTAATACCAATTAAAAGTTAACATTCAGTCCCTCAGTCACATGCACCACATTTCAAGTAGCCAGTGTTACTGGCTATGTATGACCATGAATTATTATACCAGGAAGACTGGCCTGAGAGCTACTTGCAGTTGAGCCTGCGCACCTCGTATCAGTCTCCAGGTGGTTTCTCACCTTTCTTGTCTAGTCCCCCAGCACCTAGGAATTTTAGGAGTACCGCAAAGGAAGCAAGTGGTCCCTGGAGGACCTCCTGACCATGCCTCCAGAGTTGGACAACTTCCCACACTGCTGGGCCATTAGGACAAGTCTTTGGGTGGGAGTTCCGACCTCAGCAAGCCTGTGGATCCCGATAAGGGTTAGCATGGGACAAGGCCATGGCAGGGTTTGTAGGTCAGCTGCAGCTGCTCCTGCTCTTCCCATGGGCTGCTGACCGATGACCTCCAGAGCAATCTGACTCGGACTTAGCTGGATGGGAATTCTCTCAGCAGAGGTCGCATTCCCTCCACCCAGAACAAAGCAGATTCTGTTTCACACCATTCATGAGCAGGTGAGAGAAAAGCTGCCCATTAGCTAAGTTGGCTGTGGATGTTTTCAGAACTTCACCCCTATTAATAAAATGGAAATGCACCTGAAAAAATGTAAAAACAAAGAATGGTTGATTTGTGTGTTGAGAAGTAAATAATAATAATGCTGTAGAACATTCTAGAATTTGGAAACAACCTTATAAACCCAGATGTTGTTTTCAGAGTAGGTGTACTTGATTCTGTTTAATCCCATCTGGCCTGGACCTAGATTGAACCTTGAATACCTTTCTTTTTCACACTCTTTTAAAAAAAATTCTGTTTATATCTTGAACACTTCTGTATTTGGGAACAAACAGAAAAGCTTTGTTTTATATTTTTATACTGTCTTCATAAGAAATTAGGGATGTTTTCTTAGCTGAGTTCTCTTAAGCCTTTTTCTTTTGTTCCTGATCTTTCTTAGAGTTTTCTTATTTATTTATTCATTCATTCATTGATTTATTTGCAGTACTAGGGGTTGAATCCAGGGCTTCACGCATGCTGGGGTAGTGGTCTACTATGGATCTGCACCCTCAGTTCCTTTATTATTATTTTTTTTTATGTTGTGATAGGGTCTTGCTAAGTTGTACATGCTGCCTCTGGCCTCGTATTTGCCTTCATCCTGCCTCAGACCCCCAAGTTGCTGGGGTTGTAGGCTTGTGCCACTGCTCCTGGCTTTCAGTGTTCTTCTGTGTCTCAAGTACAATGCTCTGTGCTTTGTACATTGTTCTACTCACTACTTAGTTATCATACAATGCAAAATTTGCTTAGTAACACTGAATAGTATGCTCTTGTTGTTAGGTGCCGTGGAGTGGCATCAGGTCCAGCTCATAGTGACCCTATTTCCAACAGAATGAAAGAGGCACTATATCTAGCAGTGCTTCTCTGCTATCTGTATGGTTTTCAATGGCTGATTGTTTTGGGAGTGGGCTGCTGGGTCTTTCTCCCATTTTTGTGGTTCTGGGGATCAAAGCCAGTGCCTCAGAGCGCACTGAGGAAGCATTCTACAAACTGAGCTAAATCCCAGCCCCATTGTGCTCTAGAATACTAAAATAGTTCAGAAAAAGATGCATTTGTTGTCTTTGTTTTCTCTTTTTCTACTCTCCCACTCCTGTGTAAGGAATTAGGAAACAGACTTAGAATGAAGGTGAATCAGTTCACATCCTCTTAGGAGGGCTCTAAAGAAAATAATAAAATAAAAATCCCCCAGTCTTGATTTTTTTTGAGATTTGAGTATCGTTTCATCAATGTCGTTACATTATTTTGAACTGTACTCCATGAAGCCACTCAGGATGGCGATGCCTTGGCATAGTTTTGCGCTGGTTGGTTACACCAGCTACATGGGTGACCCTCTGAGGTGCAGTGAGAATGCTGAGCTATAGCTGGTGCTAATCCACTTGTGATGCCACCTGGCTGAGTAGCCCTGGGTGAGTGACATACTGCTCTCAGAGCCTTAGTTGTTCCTCACTGTGGGCTTTCGATCATAACACTGTTTCCCAGTCTATTGCACCACACGCTGGTGGCCCCTGAGATGAATTTCTCCAGTGCAGTCAAGCTAATTGGAGAAGGGTTGGGTACTATTTACCATTTCTGCATTGGGTATTCAAGAGCTCATAAGCACATTGTTGTTGTTGTTAGGTGCCATCGAGTTGGTATCCGACTCATAGAGACTCTACATATAACAGGGGAAACACTATTATCAGTGCTTCTCTGCTGTTTATAGGGTTTTCAATGATGGGTTGATTTTTGGGAGTGGGTTGTCGGGTCTGTCTCCCAAGCCTACAGCACCTGGTATTCCCAGGTGGTCTCCCATCCAAGTAGTAACCAGGCCAGACCCTGCTTCGCTTCTGAGATCTGACGGGATCGGATGCCACAGGACTACAGCTACAGGCTATAAGCACATTAGAGGCTGTGATATAAAGAAATCTGGTTAGCATTGTTAAATCTAACTTTTCCAAAACTTGTTGAAGCCCTCCCACCTTTGGAGGAAAACCCTGAACTATCCTGTATGCAACATCAGGATTGGAGGAAAACTCATTAACAACCTGCATTATACAGATGACACAACTTTGCTTGCAGAAAGAGAACAGGATTTGAAACATTTACTGATGAAGATCAAAGAACACAGCCTTCAGTATGGATTGTGCCTCAACATCAACAAAACAAAAATCCTTACAACTGGGTCAATCAACAATTTCATTGATAAATGGAGAGAAGATTGAGGTTATCGAAGATTTTGCTTTACTTGGTTCTATGATCAACACCCACAGAAACAGCAGTCAAGAAATCAAAAGACACATTGCATTGGGAAAAGCTATTGCGAAAAGACATCTTTAAAGTGTTGAAAAGTAAAGATGTCACATTGAAGATGAAGTATTTTCAGTCACATCATATAGTTGTGAAAGTTGGACATTGACTAAGGGAGACAGGAAAAGAATTGATGCTTTTGAATTATGCTGCTGGAAATGAATATTGAATATACCATGGACTGCCAAAAGAACCAATAGATCTGTCCTAGAAGAAGTGCAATCACAGTGCTCCTTAGAAGCAAGGATGGCTAGACTGCGTCTTATGTATTTTGGACATGTAGTCAGGAGAGACCAATCCCTGGAGAAGGACATCATGTTTGATAGAGTGGCAGGTCAACTAAAAAAAAGGAAGACCCTCAACTAGATGGATTGACACAGAGTCTGTAACAATGGGCTTAAACATAAAAAAGATCATGTACCTGGCACAGAATCAGGGAGTATTTCATTCTGTTGTCCATAGGGTTACTATGAATGTCAGACCCAAATCCATAGCACCTAACCACAATAATAGTGCATAGTTTGAGGGGTGCTAGACAAACCTGCAGGCCAAATCTGGCTTGTCACCTGTTTGAGTAAATAAAGTTTAATTAGAACATAGCCCCACCCATTCATTTATGAATATTCAAGCTGTAATGGTAGAGTTGCAAAACTGCAGCGGAGACCTACGTGGCCTACAATGCTTAAAATACTTACCATCTGGTTATGGCAACTCCTGGACTAGATGATCATTTCCAAGGTGCTTCATGAATATGGTTGAAAAAAGTCGGATAGTGGAGAACTGCTGATTATGAAAAGCAATAGCCTCATTCCAGAAGGCAACACATTTTCAGCAGCTCCTTTTAATGGTATTACTTCTGTAAGTCAAATAATATTCTTAACTCAGCTGTTTTGAGTGCCCCTGCCATGGGTTTTATCTACTGACTGTGCTATGATAGATGAAACTCATGCAAACACGCCTCCACACAACTTTTTAGTTTTATTGCTATGTGTATTCCTTTATTGATTACTGTGGGGCATCGCCCTGCTGCTGGACTCACTCCAGCCGTGAGCAAGGACCAGCAGCCAAAGTCCTGTCTTCTGGTGAGGCGGAGCTGGGCACCCAGGAGCCGCGCGGCCTGGAAAGGAGGCTTATGCCCACGGCTGCTCTGAGAAGCCTTGAAAAAGGCAGGCTCAGAGGCTTCTGCCCATGGCTGCTCTGAGAAGCCTTGAAAAAGGCAAGCTCAGAGGCTTCTGCCCAGGGCAGCTCCTTGCTTCTTTTCTTCCCAATGAAGACTCCAAGTGCTCTGCTCCAACAGCTCTTTATTTCTTCCTTGTCTGTCCTGGTGGATGGAATGGACCCAGACTGCTCTGTGTACCGCCCTTATATACTCTTCTGGGGCTTGCCCAGGACCAATCAGAGGCAGTTACCTCATACGGGTTTCAGCCAATCAGAGGGGATTTTCAAATTTGGTTTTATAGAGTAGCCAATCAGGGGTGGTTCCAGAACGGTCCAATCAGGAGCCATTCTGGGGTTTAGAAACAGCCAATCAGTGTCAAGGGGGCGGAGGCAAGGGAATAGATGCCAGAGCCATCTTGGGGAGCTGGAGGACCCTGAGTTCCAGGATGTAGGGCAAAGGTGACTGCCTGGGAAACAAGCCTCAGTCCTCCAAGGGAGCCTAGATAGACCCTGGGGCGAACTGCCTCTCTAGGCAGTGCCCTACAGATTACTATTGCAATTTGAATGTGTATGTACCTGTGTGTCTTGTTCCGTCTCCTTTCTACTTTTTGCCTGCACTGCCAGTTTGTAGGATGGAGTCACATGAATCATGAACTTTCTATGTCTCTACCATGTGCCTTTTTTAGCTTTCTTCAGCTTTTTTTTTTTTTTCTTTTTTTTTTTGTGGAACTAGGGGTTGAATGTAGGGCCTCACCCATGATTTGCAAGCTCTCTACCACTGAGATGTACCTCCAGCCCATTTTTTACTTTTAATTTTGAGACAGAGTCTCATGAAGTTGTGCAGGCTGCCTCTGGCCTTAAACCTGCAATCTTCCTGCCTCAGCCTCTTGAGTCCCTGGGATTATAGGCCTGCGCCACTCATGCCTGGTTCTTTAGCTGCGTCTTTAGTTTTACTTTATTGAGGTTGACTATGTTTGCCTTTTCACGCTGAAATACTCTCTTCTCTTTGTTGGTTGTTGCCAGCAGCTGGAGTATGAAGTCTAACCTTTGAGTCTAAAGGTGGCCAGCACGTTAACATAAACTCCATCTGCAGCATGGCCAAGCAGTGTCTCTGTAAGTCTAACCGCACAAACACAGCCTCACTCAGCGGAGAAGCCATTAACTCCTAATGGCTTTTTCAAGTGGATCTCATTCTGTTACATGTCACCAGCTGCTCAAAATCAAATTTGGACCATATCTTGTTGTCTTCTGTTGGTGATATTTGTTTTCCCTTGAGCTTCTTATTGACCTGCCCTCTTTTTCTCCCTTTGCCTTGTTGAGGGAAGAATCATGCCTCCTTTTGCTGTCTAATGTGAGTTTATACTTTTTTTTAGAAGTTGTTTTTCACTGTCATTTTAGTGGGGCAGAATACTGTTTAAATCACAGCCCTGTGATTTTATGACGCTTCACTGTATACAGTGGGGAGGATAAGAGTGACCTGTCTCTTAAATATTATGAGAGTAAATAAGATGATACAGGAAGCGTGTGTACCACAGTGCTTGGCATATATTTACTCTTTTAATCACAGGCTTAGCTACCATTATTTGTCAATGGGCCACATTAACTGATTATAATCCATTTAATTATTACTCAAAAGCACTTCTAACCTGTAAAATACTGTTTCTTTGGCTTCTTCTCTTCTATGGTTGTTGCTGGCACTATCATTACCACTGGTATCACAGAGAACTTCAAACAAGTAGATGTAGGAACTAGTAGAAATTTTGTGTAGGGCAGTATTGATGACATATGATTTAGAGACATTTAACATTTTTCCCTTGGAATTTTTCTTGCAACTTTTGAAATTTTGAAAATGTTTAAACCATAGGCAGCCTCTCACGGATTCCCTCTGTAAGGATCCAGATGATGAGATTGCTTCCTCTGGCTCATCCAGTGTAATTTCCCTATCTTGCGTCCTTTAATTCCATTGCACCTGCAGAGTCATTGCCACGAAGATAACATTCACAGGCACCAGGGATGGGGATGCAGATGGCTTCTGGGGGTCTATTGTTCATCCAGCTACATGTACCTTTTCCTTTAGACCATGAAAGTTTATGCAGGTTGCATTCATTTTGGCAGTACTATTTGTTGTTGTTGTTAGGTGCCGTTGAGTCGGTATCCGACTCATAGCGACCCTCTGTACAACAGGGGAAACACTATTGTCAGTGCTTCTCTGCTGTTCATAGGGTTTTCAATGGCAGATTGATTTTTGGGAGGGGGTTGCCAGGTCCTTCTCCCAAGCCTGCAGCTTCTGGTGTTCCCAGGCGGTCTCCCATGTAGGTATTAACCAGGCCCGACCCTGCTTAGCTTCCGGGATCTGACGGAATCGGATGCCACAGGGCTACAGCTGCAGGCCCTTTGGCAGTACTATAGATTTGCAAATTGAAGGGGAAAACTGCAAGGCTAAATTTTCCTTTTACTTACCAATATCCATGGATGGAGAATGTCTAATACTTTAGGGTTCACAGTACATATTTAGAAATCACTGCAGAGATCTCATTCCCAATCTCATTACATTTCAAACACTTAAAAATTGGCACCAAATTTAAAGGGTTTAAACAGATATAGCCGGGCGCCGTGACACACGCCTGTAATCCCAGTGACACGGGAGGATTACAGGAGGATCACAGGCATCCTGTGCAATTTAGCCAGACTCTGTGTTCAAAATAAAGAAATAACAAAGGGGCTAGGGCTGTGACTCAGTTGTAGAGCACTTGCCTAGCACATGTGAGCCCCAGGATTCAACCTCCAGTACTGAAAAATCTATAACAGCAACAAAAAACCCACATCCATCGCAAGTATATTGATGTAGTGCTTAGTTGAGGGTCATTTTGTGAAATTACTTCTTCAAATGTATTAAAAGTTAATGTGGTCCCCTTCCCATCCCGGGGTGCCTGAGAGGCATCTGTGCACACCTTTCCATTTTGAAGGTTGGTCCTTAAGTTCCTCTGGGTTGTCTTTGTTGATGGAGGGGCTACTGACAAAAGCCATGAAGTTGACCAGGTACCCAGACATCCAGCAGGGAGTTAGCATGGCCTGTCACAGTCGGCCCCAGGGAGCTCCAGCCTCCCACCTGCCTTCCCACCACTGAGGTCCCAGCCTCAGCCTCCCGGCTGGGATTACCAGTGTGTGCCACTGTCCCTGGATGATTTTCTTATTTGAAGAGGTTGGGTCCCATGATAAATCCTTTCCACCTTTCCTCAAGTAAAAGGAAGGGAGTAATATTATATTTTCAGTTTAACTAGTAAGTGATTTTCTTTGTGGTGGATGAAAAGAGCAATTGGAAGAAATAATTAATAGCTTGAGAAACTAAACTTTAAGTTGAATTTCAGGAGAAATAACTGAGGCTTGCTCTCCTGGAACAACTATATTAGGGAGATTAAAATAAAAAGAGACAGAGCTGGGGGATTTAGCTTAGTAGTAGAACAGCTGCCTAATATTCAAGAGGCTGTGGATTCCATCCCCAGCACTGCAAAATTAAGATAAAATAAGCATATGAGAAAATAATCTCTGATAGTGAATGACATGGTATAAATATTTTAGAAGTACTACCAAACAACATATTTTTATGAAGAAATTTTAAATTAACATAATAATTGTATATATTTATGGGGTGGTGGTTGTTAGGTGCTGTCAGGTTGGGTCCGACTCATAGTGACCATGTGTACAACAGAACAAAACACTCCCTGACACTGTGCCATGCCTGGCACTATTGTCAATGCTTCTGTGCTATTCATAGGGTTTTCAATGGCAGATTGTTTTGGGAGTGGGCTGCCAGGTCCTTTTCCCAAGCCTATGGCACCTGGTGTTCCCAGGAAGTCTCCTGTACAAGGACTAATCAGGCCTGACCCTGCTTAACTTCTGAGATCAGGGAGGATTGGACACTACGGTGATGTGGCTGAAGGCATTTATGGGATTGTTGTTGTTAGGTGCCCTCGAGTCAATGTCTGACTTACAGTGACCCTATGTACTACAGAAAAACAATATTGTTACTTCTTCTCTGCTATTCATAGGGTTTTCAATGGTGGATTGATTTTTGGGAGTGGGCTGCCAGGGCCTTCTCCCAAGCCTACAGCCCTTGGTGTTCCCAGGCAGTCTCCCATCCAAGTACTAACCCGGCCCAACCCTGCTTAGCTTCTGGGATTGGACAGGATCGGATGCCACTGTGGTATGGCTACAGGCATTTATGGGGTACAGTGTGATATTTCAATACCTGTCTGAAATGTGTAATGATCCTGTCAGGGTAATTGGCATATCCGTCACCCTAAGCATTTGTCACTTCTTTGGGAAAACAACATATTTTATGGCACAGTTTTTAGCACATGCTCAGTTATTGGCGACCATCCCCCGCCCCATAAAATACAGTGGGTCTAGGGAGTGGCACCAGGATGACATACCTGGGAAACCTACTGGGAAATCACAGATGTGGCTGAGAGAGGCCTGGTTGCCCTTGGGGGTGCAGCAGGCTGGGGAGCTGAGCCCAGCGGGCAGGAACTACAGTGAACTCCAACGTGATGAACGGGTCCTACAGGAACTCACTTGACAGCCGCTCACTTGGGGAGAGTCTTTACCCTGGGCCAAATCTCTGGGCCACTGAGGAATCCCACATAGGATGGGAAGCACTCAAGTTACAGGACACCGGGACCTACACGGGGGTCCCCAGGGCCACTTCCCTCCCCTCTTTGAGGCTGCTGATGTCTGCATCCTTCCTTCAGCAGAGGTCACCTGCTGGTTCCTGGTGTCCATGTTCCACCGGCCCTGCACTGGGCTCTTTATTCCAGGCCAGGAGCCCTGTTGCTGCATAAGGACATTGAGGAGCTGGCAGAGAGAGGGGCCTGGGGCCTGCCCTCGCCTTCTCCTTGCTTCGCTTGTGAATGAGCACAGCCTGAGCAGAGCAGGGATGAACGTGGGAGGAAAGACGAGGAAAGACGCAGTTTTCACAAGAGGGGCTTCTAGTCACAGGTGGCCAGAGGGGCTGGAGAGCTGCCAGCTCCCCAGTGACACAGCTGGCCTGGTGGACGGGAAGTGCAGATGTGCCCAGTACCTTGCATTTGCCCCTAAGCTGACTCGTTACTTTCAAATCCAGTGCTAAGGGGGAATGTTAAATAAGTGAACTCAGGGAATTTCATAAATATCAATAAAACCCCATCAAGATGGGGGAATAATCCTTTCTTTAAATTTGTTGTTGTTGTTTTATTTTTGAGATAGGATCTCACTATGTAGCCCAGACTGGCCTTGAACTCACAAACCTCCTGCCTGTTCTTCCTCAGTGTTGAAATGATAGGTGTGTGCCACTGTGCCTGGCTAAAAATGAGGGAATAATCTTGAATCTGCTTCAAAGTTAGAATTTTTTTTTACATTTGTTTTCACAAAACCTAAGCTTTCTCTTGTATTAGAAGT
The DNA here is from genome assembly GCA_007922755.1 of Pedetes capensis. Taxonomy (NCBI): domain Eukaryota; kingdom Metazoa; phylum Chordata; class Mammalia; order Rodentia; family Pedetidae; genus Pedetes; species Pedetes capensis. The sequence goes on along the minus strand of VMDO01007163.1, from coordinate 11,963 downwards.
AAGTGCCTAGATTGCCTCACATTACCTCAAAATCTACCTTGGACCTACTTACATTTTTGGAGTATTTTAATTAAGATTGAAGTTGGGTTTTTATTTTGTTTTGTTATTTGTTTTGTTTTTGTTTTTGCTTTTTTTTACAACAACAAAGTGAAAGGAAACAAAATTCATTGATTTAGCTGGGTGTGGTGGCTTGTTTTTGTTATTAGTTGCTGTCCAGTCAGCTCCGACTCATAGTGGCCCTCAGGGTTTTGTTTTCAATGGCTGATTGTTTTGGGATTGCTTCCGGAGTGGATTGCCACATCCTTCTCCCATTTTGGCAGTGCTGGAGGTTGAACTCATATCCTCAGAGAGTGCAGAGCAGGTGCTCTACCAACTGAGCTAAACCACAGCTCAAGCATAGTGGTACACGCCTGTAATCCCAGTGACTTGGGAGGCTGAGGCAAGAGAATTTCAAGTGAGAGGCCAGAGGCAACCTGCACAACTTATTGAGACTCTGTCTCAAGATACCAAGTAAAACAATGGACTGTGGGTATGGCTCAGTGATTGAGCACTTGCATAAAGCATATGTGAGGCCCCGGATTTAACTCCCCAGTACCGCAAAAAATAAATAAATAGATAAGTAAAAATAAAATCTCGTTGATTTAATGAATATTTATTTGCTAGGCAGCCTGTCAAGTTCCACTGGAACCTGGGCCAGGTTGTGAGATCAATATGGCTCCGTATCTCCTCTCCTGGATACCGATGCCTATTGCAGGAGGTAGATGAGCACAGATGAAGGTGTCACTCAGTGGTGGGCCTTGCGCTGGGAACAGAAGTAGCCCAGACAACAACCACAAGGGGCAGAGTGTCTGGGGAGCAGATCATCCACACAGGCATCAAGGTCATCTGGGGTCAAAGGTTGTGAACTATTTGCTAAGAAGTTCATTTTCAGTGTCACTAGAATACGTTTTGAAGGGATGGCTGGTAGGGTGGTCGAAGCACAGAACTTCACCTTAGTTCTGAATGGAATGATTTTACTGCTCATCCCTGCCCCATATGATAAACCTTGTCAGCATGTGGTCTGAATTAACTTCCTGAGTGCATCAAAGGCCCACCGAGTCCCCAGGAAGTGCACCCAGGATCATGGAGCTTGCAGGGTGTGGCCGCTCAGCAGAACCCTCAAGTTGTCCCACTTAACCACAATTCAGTCAGAAGATGTGGCTTGAATTCCACAGAGCGTGAAAATGCTGCAGGAGGATTCCTGGTTGTACTCTGAAATATGACGTTTTTCCCTTTCCATTATTTTTCTTATTTTGTTGGAATATTTATTCAAAAAGTTGTTGTTAGGAGCCATTGAGTTGGATCCGACTCATAGTGACCCTATGTCCAACAGAATGAAACATTTCCTGATGCTGTGCCATGCCTGACACTATGTCAGTGCTTCTCTTCTATTCATAGGGTTTTCAGTGGCTGATTGTTTTTGGGATTGCTTTGGGAATGGGCTACCACATCCTTCTCCCATTTTTGTGGTGCTGGGGATTGAGCGCAGGGTCTCAGAGAGCACAGAGCAGCACTCTACCAACTGAGCTAAACTTCAGCCCATTCACAAAGTAGCACCAACTTTCTCATCTGCAGAAGTTTAGCAGGGAGCAGTTCACTGGGCAAAGCCTTTTGCTCCTTATATTTTAACATGCCATGGGGCTGGGATTTGGCTCAATGGGTAGAGCGCTGCGCTGCAGTCTCTGAGGTCCCGAGTTCAATTCCCAGCACCGCAAAAATGGGAGAAGGACCTGGCAATCCACTCCCAAGGCAATCCTGAAATAATCAGCCATTGAAAACCCTATGAGGGTCACTATGAGTCGGATACTGACTTGATAGCACCTAACAACAACAACATTGTGTCCTGCCGGGCATGAGAGAATTCACCAAAAAATATTGTACTTGTTGGGTGTACACCTGTAATCCCAGCATTCAGGAGGCTGAGGCAGGAGGCTCATGAGTTCTAGGCCAGCTTGGGCTACATAGTGAGACCTTGTCTCAAACAAACAAATTTTCATTTAATCTTCCAAATACACTGAAATGTCAGCTACAGCAGGTTACTTGGAGCCTTGTAATCAAGATATTTACTTACCAGATTTCAAGTATCAAGTTACAATGATTTTCTGGAAAACATAAGTAACTATTTTATGAATGTATCCTGTGTGAATTATTTCCTGTACATGTGAGGAATCTTTTTTTTTTCTTAATAGGAAATGTTAACTTGGTATGTTATTAGGTATACAAGTTTTTCTTCTTTCTCTAATTTTTTAAAAAAGCATCTCTCTTAAGTTTTTGAGGAAACTTGGCTGTTCCACATCTCTCCTGACCCCAGCTCACACTAGTTTAAGCAAAACATGGAATTGGTTGATGGATTGTTGTTTGTGGTTAGGTGCTGTCAAATTGGGTCCGACTTGGTTGATGGATTGTTGTTTGTGGTTAGGCGCTGTCAAATTGGGTCCGGCTCATTGCAACCCTATGAACAACAGAACAAACATTCCCTGACACTATGCCAGGCACAGGATTTTTTTTTTTTTTTTTTTTTTATGTTGGATATAATAGGAAAGTCCAAGGACAAAGGTGGTTTCAGATGGGGCCCCAGTGTCCTTTGGGTTTTAGCTTCATTCTCTCTTGTAGTGGATAGCTCAAAAGATGGCCACTGGCCACTGCCTTTTGTTACTGAACCAGGCCCGTTTTGCCTGTATGACAGTCTCTGAAATGGTAAGTTTCCTAAAGGGAAAGAGTTTATCACAACATGGTCAAGCATAAGGAGACTGGAGCGGGTGTCACGTCTGCCGCTCCGAGGATAGGGCTGGGGGATGGTTATGGGATAGAGAAGGAGGGTGACTTAAGGCATGGGGAAAGGTGATTGGAGGTGAAATGATCAGTGTTCTCTGCATGCACAATCTTCATGGCTCATCATAGGATGTATCTGGCATTAGTGTGAACTGAGGATGACATGTGGGGCCCTCTGATGTCAAATGCCGCCCATTGGACGCCTGCAGAGTTCCAAAGGAAGAGTCAGGGGTTTCAACAAAAGCAGCCCTCAAGTCCCTAAAAGGTAATTGAGGTAACAATCATCATCATGACCCACGCCCCAGGGGTGTGTGTTATCTACAGCAAACCTGGTGGGACACTAATAATATGCTCCTCAGCTTTGTGAACTCCAGAATTAGGGACTTTTAACATCAACTAAAAGGAAGTAACTAAAAGCAGTTGATGCGAGAGGGTTAGGCTGGACTTTAGCTCAGTTGGTAGATCGCTGCTCTGCAGTCTCTGAGGTCCCAAATTTGATTCCCAGCACCGCAAAATGGGAGAAGGATGTGGTAACCCACTCCCAAGGCAATCCCAAAACAGTCAGCCATTGAAAACCCTATGAGGGTCGCTATGAGTCGGACTCAACTCGACGGCACCTAACAACAACAACAAGCTAGACGGTTTATTCAGGTTTTTCCTTGATTTCACTTTGACTAAAAAGAAAGAAGAAAAGCCTTTCTTCTGCTGCTTTGAAGTCAAGTCTTAGGGAAGAATCTCTGGTCTGAGCCATGTACCCATGGGTGAGGGACTTCAGTAAAGGGCAATGGGGAGAGTGTCTACAACTCATCTCCTTCCTCCTGATAGCATTCTGGTCAATATGGAACTTATGGGCTCCAATACTGTGCTTGTCAATTTTTTTTTTTTTTTTTTTTTTTGTGATTTCTCAGATAAGCAGAAGGAATGAACTCATGCTTTGCCGGGTGGGAAGACAAGGAGTTAAATCTTGTCTCACATAAAGAATGGAAATAGTTAGAATTTCTTCACTGCTTTGTAAACTATGGGAGGAGATTGCCTTGGGCGGTACGGGATTCTTCTTGTGGCATTTTATGGAAAGGTTTTGCAAGTATGTCTTGTTGGCGAGAAGGTGTCCTGGAGATCACTTGATGGTGCTAAGTGTTGGCATGGAGATACAGTCATGCACTGAGTAATGATAGACCCCGTATCTGATAGGGGTCCTGTGAGATGAAATTGCCTAGTGATATTGCAGCACTTTTAACTTTGCATAAGTACTCTCTGTGATGTTTGCACAATGACAAGATAGCCCGACATCACACTTCTCAGAGAGGATGCCATCACTAAGCATGACTGTTCTCATCAGAGAGTTTGTTGGGGAAGAGTGTGACTAATGGTGATCTTTCTGAATTTCCATTGGATATAAATGATGCCAGAGTCTCCACCTTCTTCAGCCAAGTCTCAAGGCCCTGGTGAATTTTAGCAGTTCTGTCCAGTGCCATGAAAAAAGTTTTGGAACAGTTCGATGGAGCATGCTCAGTCCTGGCAAAGCATCTGCTCTACAAGGCCACATTCTAAGCCCCTTCTTCTTTTAGGGGAAATCATTTGCTTCCTCTATTTTTTCTTTTTTTAATTTTCAGTACTGGGACATTGAAACCAGGTCCTTGTGCATGCTAGGCAAGTGCTCTACCAGTGAGCTGCGCCTCCAGATCCTTTTAATTTTTTTTTTTTTTTTTTTTTGGGGACATAATCTCACTAAGTTTCACAGGCTGCCTATGGCCTTGAACTTGTGATCCTCCTGCCTCAGCCTCCGGACTTGCTGGGATCATAGACATGTGCCACTGCTCCTGGCTTCCTCTGCTTTGACTTTTTATTTATGTTATTTATTTATTTATTTATTTTTGACTTGAGGAGAAAGAACAATTGTGCTCTGAGTTTGGAAACTCTCCAACACCTATCCCTGGAAAGCCAGGGCCATTAAAATAGAGTGAGCTTGCAAAACCACCTCCAGTTCCTTATGGCTTTATCAGAGGGGAGCTTTGGAATCCAAACCATTGTTCCATTTGTTTGATTTTCTTTACAGCCGACCATTTTCACCAGCCTGTGAGCCCCTGAGGAAAGCAGCTGGTATTCCCAGAGCAGTGTGGCCTGCTGGGGCCTTCAGTCCTGGTCCAAGCTGGCCTTCTGCTCTGTGGCCTGAACATTTGGCCTCATTTGGCTCCATGTCCAATATCCCCAACAACTACCAACTAAAAAGTTTAGTAAATCTTGCTCAAAAATCTCTTTGTCAGTTACTTCGACCTCAGCATCCCCTGAGCTATCATCAAAAATATAAGGGACTCAGTAGCAGTTGTTCAGTAATTATAATCCATTCTTTTATTCAGCTTTTAGATGAAAAAGAAGACTGGTTTAGAGCCAGATTGTCAACCAGTTGTTCAGATTGTCTCAAGCACACTAAAATGTGTAGTTGTACCATGTCACTTGATGAGGATGCTTTTTCAGCCAGACTGTTTCATTTTTGCTTGAAAGAGGTGCAGCCACAGAATGTCACCACGTTGTCACCAGGCACAGCAGTTTTTTTGAAGTGTCACTTGAACAGAAATTCAAGCAATTTTAAATTTGTTGGTGTGAGTGTCTTTCCTCATTGTCTACATCTAACCACCTAGACTTCTTTTCAAATACAATTATGTAATTTATTTTTTTTCCAAACTTTTTTTCTTTTTTTTTTTTTTTGCAATGAGATGATTCATGTAGCAGTTTTCTCATAAGAGACATCCAGGTTATTCAGCCTCTAGAATTTCAAAGCAACTAGTCTTTTGAATATGGCTGGGGTTGTTAGTTTTGTGGAAGGGTCTTACTGTGTAGCCCAGGCTGGCCTGGAACTTGCGATCCTCCTGCCTCAGCTTCCCTAGTGCTGGGATTACAGGCATGTGCCACTGTGCCTGGCTCCATTGTGTGTTTTTGTGTGACTGTTGTTTCAGGTGGAAGCCCTATTTATACAGTGCTGTGTGTTCAGTCCTAGTCTGTCTTCATCACTGCAGCTTCAAGGGTTCTCTCATGATCTCTTGCAAAAATTGTTCTCTCACCCTGTAGAGAAGAACCACTTTGCCAAAGAATGCTAATTTCTGCCCCCAGAAGTATCGTGAGTCATGCGGTATGTGCAGAATAGAGGCGAGCCTGCCTCTGCAGGGGACCCCAGGGCTCTGGCTTTCCTTAGCATCTGACCTTCGGAATCCATGGCAGCCCCCTTATAATTCTGTCCCTAGGACAGTTTGGTTCAAATGGATTAGAGATCAGCTTTTCTCTGTAAGCTTTCCCACAGGTTCTAAATTCCTCTTTCATTCTCCTTCTCCCATCTGGTTATGTCAAGAGAACATGAAGTTGTCCTTTGGGAATTGCTTATGAAGATTTCCTGCTCACGGTACTTGCATCAGTTTTTGGATTTCCCATCTTTATTTGGGTTAGGGTTTAACTCAGTTGGTAGAGTGATGCTCTATACTCTCTAAGTCCATGGGGTTGATCCACAACACACAAATTTGGGAGAAAGATCTGGCAGCCCATTTCTGAAACAATTCTGAAACAATCAGCCATCAAAAACCCTAAGAACAGAAGAGAAGCACTAATATAATGCCGGCCATGGCATGGTGTCAGAAAGCGTTTTATTCTGTTGTACATAGGATTTCTATGAGTCAGATATGACTGTATGGCACCTAACAACAACAACAACAATCATCTTTGCTTACATCTTGTTACTGGGAATGGTATGCTTCTGAGGGGTCTCTGTGAGGGATGGGGAGGATGGATGCTAAGGTCTTTCAGGAACCTCATTGGTCTTCTTAGCTTTTATGTCTTCTAGAAGCTGGAACTTCAAGTTTATCTGTGTCTATGTATGTCTATCCATGGTCTATCCACCCATTTATCCATCCATCCATGCGTCTGGCTGTCATATACATGTATGTATGTATGTATGTATGTATGTATGTATGTATGTATGTGTTTATTTGCCCATCTGCCCGTCCACCCACCTGTCACCTATCCATCTGTCTAGTAGACTGTATGTATGTATGTATCTATTTCTCTGTCTCTCTATCTGCCTGCCTACCTGCCTTTCTGTCCATCTTTCTACCCATTCCACCTGATCATCCATCCTTCTTGCTCAATAGCTCTTTTAGCTCTTTTGTCTCTATAATGGGAATAATTATTTAATGATGATGCAAGTTCAGTTAATCGTGGTGATAGACTTCTGTAGGCTAAATACACTTATTTCCATATGCATTTTAGTAGCAGCTACTTGTATCCTGGTTATTGAACAGCATTAATATTAAGGATGCTTGGGGGGACTGTTATTGGGGGGAGGACAAAGGCTGGAACTCACAGGCGCCTGGTATCTGCGAAGTTGTGTTCCACATAGCAGCTTGGTTCTGGATTTCATCCGGGTCTGACGTGCCACACTGCTCTCCAGTGATGGCTCTGTCGGCCTCATCTTCCCACACTTGAGATTCTCCTCCTGCATGGTGCTGAAGCCTATTTGCTCTCCTAGGTCTCCAGATATCTCTAGGAAGAGGCTGCCCTTTAACTAAGAAATTTTAAATTATATTTGAAGAGCCACCTAATGAGAATATATTTGGTGATCATGTTAAATTTCTGCTGCAGTGACAAGATACCTGAGATTAATGACTTGTTTATTTTGGCTCATAGCTGCAGAGAGTCCGTGGCTGTTTGACACATTGCTTTGGGTCTGTGAGCATGTGGTGGAGGAGGCCTATTCACCTCCTGGCTTCTGGGAAGGAGGGAGAAAGAGAGAGATAGAAAGAGAGAAGGGGTCAGGGTCCCCATATCCCATTTGCTCATAACCCCAATAACTTAACTTCCTCTCATTAGGCCCCACCTCCTAAAATTTCTGCCACCTCCTAATAATGCCACAGCCTGGATGGGACCCAGCCTTTATTACGTGGAGCTTGGTGAACATTTTAGATCCAAATGATAGCAGTGATGTCTTCACAATTGAAACCTTCTTTGTCATATATGTCTGTGTGTCTGTGTTGGGGAAGGAGGTGGTTCCTAGACTGCTTTTTCTTTACTTTTCCCACCTTGCTTTTCTTCCTTTCCCCCAACTCCTGAAATAAATGGAACAGAGGTCTTATACTGTCATGCTTGAGAATGTGGCCTCTAGAGCCACTCTGCCTGGTTCCAGTCCTGGCTTGGCCCTGACACTTGGGCAAGTTGCTTCACTATCCTTGTCTCAGTTTCTCAATCTGCAAATTGGGAATGGGGACTGTTTCTTCCTTACAGGATTTTGGTGAGGATTACAGGAAGCATCATATGGAAAGCACTTGAGGTGCTAGATCAATCTCACTGACAACCCCAATCACATGCACCATGTCTATTCTGGAGTTCTTATCAGGAAGAACTTTAGAATGCTGCATTCTGAAGAATTACTTTTTCTGTATTTTCTCAGTAATAAAAACTAATTTCTAGTCACAGTTTTGGTAGAGAGGATCAGCTCTAATTAGAGGGAATATCAAATGTTAACCTCCCTGGAGGTTCAGAGAAAGTAGGAAATTATTCTATTCATCAGAACAAATACCTCCTGAACATTGTATGCAGACCAGGCACTGCGATGGTGTGTTGTAACTCTGATTATTTCACTTAATGATATTAAGAATCCTAGGAGTTTTTGCCTATTCCTGTTTTCCAGAGGGGTAAAGAGTTTTGGAGTGGCGCCCGGCTGGGATTTAGCTCAGTTGGTAGAGCACTGCGCTGCAGTCTCTGAGGTCCTGAGTTCAATTCCCAGTACCACAAAAATGGGAGAAGGACCTGGCAATCCACTCCCAAGGCAATCCCGAAACAGTCAGCCATTGAAAACCCTATGAGGGTCGCTATGAGTCAGATACCGACTCGATGGCACCTAACAACAACAACAACAACAAAGAGTTTTGGAAGGGGGTTAAAAGTTGTCCCAGGAAGGAAATAGTTGAAAGCAGTCTGTTGGGTCCCAGAGCCCCGTGCTTATGTGTTGTGAGATGCTAGCTGTCCATCATGGCCCTTGGCCAGCGTTGGGTAGAACTTGGGAGAGCTAATTGGCTTTGTCTTTGTAATCACATCATCTCTTATGGTTGACAGTAAGTCTAGGAATGCATTTCTTTTTTTTTCCCCATTAATCTTATTTATTAGTAATTTTTAGAGTACAATTTAATGGATCTCCTTATGACATTTCCATACATGCATTTCTTCATACATTGCTCTTGTTCACCTCCCCCATTCCCTTCTCATGACCCTGTTCCCCATCCTCTTCCTCCCCACCAATGGGCCATGCATCTCTTGTTTAAGAGCAACATATGTAACATTTTATTCCTTTCTCTCATGACCCTTTCTTGCCCCTTCCCCTTCTCTTTGGTCCATTATCTTTCCCTATATAGGGTCCTCCTACTTTCATGACCTATATATTTTAATATTGAATCTATATTGAAATCTAACATCCCCATATAAGAGAAAACATGTGATGTTTGTCTTTCTGGGTCTGGCTTATTTCACTTAAAATGATGATCTCTAGTTCCATCCATTTTCCAGAAAATGCCATAATTGTGCCCTTCTTTATGGCTGAATAAAATTCCATAGTGGATATATATGGCAGTTTAGGAATGAATTTCTTTTTAAAGGCAGTTTTAATGTTGAATGTCTGCACAATATGTCCGTTTGTCACAAACAAGGAGCCAAATTCATGAGGTTTTTTTTGTTGTTGTCATTGTTTCCTATGGTTGGATGATGTTACCTGGCCTGGAAACCTCCTTCTTATAACTACAAGACAACTGAGCTTCTTAACTGAGGCCAATAGTGACTTATGTGAGGGAGCTGAGCAGGTACTCCTGGTCCTTGAGTTGTGAGTTGCTCATTGGCAGATTGTTCGTGTTGCTTGCTAATTTCCTTCCAGGAAGCAGTCAGCTTGCCTGTTTTGCTTAGCAGGACTCTCAAATATTTGTGAGGGTGATTTCGAGCTTATTTTTCTTCCTGTTCTTAGACAACCGTGATAAGATAGTTCATGTGTGTACCTACGGTACAGCATGAGAGAGATTTCATAATCTTTGCTGTCCCGCCTCTTGTAGCCCTCGGGAGATGGGGCTTGGCTGTCTATGGCAACCTGGAAAGAATTATTAGTCATGTCTTAATCCTGAGGTGTAAATTTATACTCAGTTGAGAGATGAGCAAATCTGACAGAAAGACTGAGTCATTAAACTTGATCTTGACCCCTGAGACAGGATTAGAAAGCAAATTGAATCATGGGTTGTTTATTATTTTGAGTTTGAAGCTGGAGAGTCTACATCAAATGAATTTTAAAAAAATTATTTGTTATCCTCCATACTTTAAATTGGTCACCGTTGATTATTTAGACTCCTAATACTATTGCAGATTGAAAAGTAAAAGAAAATAGCTTTCTCCCATGGAATGCTACAATTTTATATAATGGGAGAGACATTCTTTTGCTCTTACCCGTCTAGATGAAAATGTTCTACTAAATAATTGATGCTTCTAAAATGAAGCCTTGCAATTTTATGATACTAGAATTGCTTTCATTATCTAAATGAATGTTAGATAGCCCTGAATATTAACTATTTCCATCTAATAAGCATTTTGAATATAGGAAAACTCAGCCAACTTGATTGTTCTCAGGTGAAGTTCAGATCATGAGTTATACCAAATGACACATAACTGCAAATGATGAAACTAATCACATACAAATAAGCAATAATTAACAATCATGTGAACATTTTCCCCATCGTTTTGTTCAAATAGAATAGGACATCAAACCTGGAAACTTAACGTCATTCAGGCTTGCAAATACATTATTTTACTTTTGCACTTTTTAAAAGAATTGAGACAGAGCGATTTATAATGTTGTGTTCTTTGTTTTTATTTTGTATAAACTAGAATATAAAATACATTATTTTTTATAACAGAGGGACAAAATAAGCCATGGTGTTCTCTGGTTGTTGCATATTCTGGACCAGAACTTTCTGCTTCTACAATGTATACGTGGCTCAAAATGATTTAAATATACTCCTTATTACTAATTTAATTAGAACCAGAAAAAGACCTCCTAAAGTGATCCATTTAAAAGTGGACCAAGATTTCATAATGTAATGGGGTGGAGGGAAGCTTTGGGACAGTATATTGAAAAAATAAACTGAAAATTATGAAGACATTTGTGTTAGCTTATATTGAACAAAATTTAGGTCATCCTTGACCCTAGCCAGCTCTTAAAATAAGCAGTGTAAATATCAAGTGTTGATTATTTTGAAAGGTGTGAAATTTTTTGACAAAGTTTCAAAAATTCTCCTTATGTTGAATTCAAATCTGTTTCTTTGTATCCTTTATCCATTACCCCAGGAGTGATTTGGCTAAAAAAGAAGATGGATAGGATATTTTTAAAATATAAATCCAATCATTAAATTGTACTTTTTATGTCTTATTTGACATTGATTTCATAAAGATGGCCAGATGGTTCATGTTGGTCATTTTCCTTTGGAGCCTTTTAGATTGATTATTATTAAAATTGTTCTTAAAATCCCTATTTTGCAACTAACTTTTAATTTTTCTCCTAAATGATTGCTTCCTAATCACACTGCCCAGTGCCCAGTTGCTATTGTTTTACCTGTTTGGAGAAATTCTCCAGTATCATGCAATTCTGTATTTGGGATAAGCTATGTAATTTCCATTTGCAATAGATGCACATTATTTTTGCGGGCTGGGGTGCTACTCTGCACTCTCTGAGGCTCTGGGTTTGATCCCCAGCACCACAAAAATGGGAGAAGGACGTGGCAATCCATTCCCTAAGCAATCCCCAATCAATCAGCCATTGAAAACCCTATGAATAGCAGATGAGCACTGACACAGTGCTTGCACTGTATTGGGGCACAGTGTTGGGGAGTGATTCATTCTGTTGTGTATAGGGTCGCCATGAATTGGACTTGACTCAACAGCACCTAACAACAACTACAAGGCCCTTACTACCACATGTCATCAGGCATGTTGATGTTGAACAAGGCTAGATTGTTGAATAGACTCAGGTTATAAAATGGGTGGTTGTTAGGAAATATTTGAGTGTTTTGAAGATGTACTTCTCTGAGCAAGCTCATACCTATAGGGATTTGGTAATGAGTACTCTAACAAGAAAGAGTCTT
>VMDO01007162.1:0-93630 GCA_007922755.1 Pedetes capensis | reverse complement strand
TCCTCCTCCTCCTCCTCCTCCTCCTCCTCCTCCTCCTTATTCTTTTTCTTCAAAATTTTGGCTATTCAGTTCCCTGGTGATTCCATATGAATCTTAGGATTTAAAAAAATAATCCTGTAAAATAACATTAGAATTTAGATGAAGATTACATGGAATCTGATCACTTTTGGTAATATTTTCATTTGAAAAATATGTTTTCCAGTCCATGAACATTATCTATCTTTCCATTTATTTATGTCTTCTTCAGTTTTTTTCCCCACCAATGCTCTTAGTTTTCAGTGAACAAGTCTCTCATTTGTTTAGTTGTTTGTTCTTATGTATGCTATTATTTTAATGCTATTATAATAAATGGTTTTCATAATCTTATTGATTAGTGTTAATTACTTTCTAAGCAATTATTTTATGTTTTATTTTTTCAGTAGTGAGTTTGATCCCACAACCTCAGGCAAGAAAGACAAATGCTCCACAATTGAACCACACCCATACATCCCTTTAATTTTTTTATTATTATTTTTGAGACAGAGTCTTGGTAAATTGTGCAGACTGCCTCTGGCCTTGAATCTGCAATTCTCTTGCCTCATTCTCCCAAGTACCTGAGATAAAAAGTGTGCACCATAGCACTTGACTAAGCAATTGATTTCTGAATGTTGATTTTGATTCCTCTGCTGAATTTGTGTAGGGTTCCCACAGATATTTTGTGGAATCTTTTTCCTCTGGTACTGGCAGGGTTGAACCCATACCCTTGAGCATGCTAGACAAGCCCAGCTCCCTTTCATATTTTTTACTTATTTTATTTTTCAATTTTGAGACAGCATTTTACCAAGTTAAGCAGGCTACCTCTGATCTTGAATTGGTAATACTCCTGCCTCACATTCTCACGTCAATGAGATTGCAGTTGTGCAACACCAGGTCCAGCTATTGGGTGGGCTCTTTAAGGTTTTATACACATAAGATCATGTTTTATGCAAACGTAGATAACTTTACTTCATTTAAATGAACATGGTTATTTTCTTAATTACTCTGGCTGTAACTTATAGTACTGTATTGTATAAAAATGGTAAAAATGTCTTATTCCTGATTTTAGAGGAAAATCTTGGAGTCATTCACTATTGATTATGTTAGATTGGGTTTTTAAATGTATGGTCTTTATTGTGTTGAGAAAGTTTCCTTCTATTTCTGGTTTGCTGAGTGTTTTGATCATGAATTTATCAAGAATGAGGGCTGATATTTGTCAGATGCTTTTTCTGCATCAACTGAGATCATCAAGCATTTTCCCCTTTATTTTATTAATTCATTTCATTAATGTGGCATGTTACATTGATCGATTTTCATATGCTGAACCATTCTTGCACTCCAGGACTTAATCCCATTTGGTCATGGTATATAATCTTTGTAATATGTCACCAAATTTGGTTTGTTAGTATTTTATTGGGGATTTTAAAAAATCTATTCATAAGAGATATTTGGCAATTTCATTCCTCATGATATTTTTATCTGGCTTTGGAATTGAAGTAATAATGGCCTCATAGACTTATTTAGGAAGTGTGCCTGCCTTTTTCTAATTTTTTTAAGAGTTTGAGAAATATGATTCTTCTTTAAATATTTGTTAAAATTTGTCAGTAAAGCCATCTGGTCCAGGGCTTTTCCTTGTTTGGTTACTGATTCCATCTATGCTCACTATGTATCTATTCAGATTTCATGTTCCTTCTTGACTTAGTTTTTATAGATTGTGTGTTTGTAGGAATTTGTCCATTTGCTCTACATTTCTAATTTATTATTGTAGAATTAGTCAGAGTTTCTGTAAGGTTAATAAATTTCCCACTTTCACACCTGAACTTAGGTATTTACACTACTCTATTGTTTCCTTAGTCAATCCACTCAGCTGTTGGTTAATTTTCCTGGATCTTTTCAAAGATCCCCATTTTGTTTTCCTTGATTTTCTCTATTATTCTTCTACCTTCTATTTTGAATGTGGCTTTCCAAATCAGCAGTATTTACCTTCTCTATATGCTTTGCTTAGGGGTTGGGGTGTAGCTCAGTTGGTAAAATGTTGCTATGTGCTCTCTGAGCCCCTGGGTTAGAACCCTAGACCTGCAAAAATGGGAGAAGGACCTGGCAGCCTACTCTCAAAAAATCCTGAAACAATCAGCCATTGAAAACCCTATGTAGGGCAGAGAAGCACTGACATTGTTTCTGGCATGGCACAGTGTTGGTTGGCATTTTGCTCTGTTATACATAGGATTGACTATGTGTTGGACTAGATTTGAGGGCACCTAACAATAACAACAAGCCCTGTTTTATCAAGGAAACTCCTTGGAGGCTTTTCTTCCTGATTGTAGGTAATCTGTTTTATATCTCAACTATGTCTTTTTGCCCCACAGGATTCTGGGATTTTGTTCACCTTACAATGTTTTTAAGCAGTGCTCTTTCCTTTTCCTCTTTGAGCACTGATGCTATGTGAAACAGAGATGAACATCTTGTGTACTTCTTCAGGTAGCCCCTAAAATTATTAGAGCAGACAAACATGATTACGCGCTTCCATTTACGGTGCAGGGCAAGGGTCTCATGCTAGGAATGCAGGGTGCCTTTTTCTAGACTGCTGTTCAGCCTGGAACAGTGGCCAAGGTCATGGACAGGCACCTCAGTGTTCCTACCAATTTTATGTTGCCGTTTTCTTGATCCAACACATATTAGTTACTGTAAGCCTTTGACTATTTTCCAAGGGTCAGACAAAGCTAGTTCTATTTTGCTTCCCTTTTGGTGTTTTCTGTAGAAGGATAGGATTTTATAAATGCCTCCTCCAGCAGAATGCTGACTCCCTCCAGACTTATTCCTGATCTCAGAAGCTAAGTCAGCTATAGTGATGATCAGTTGTCACCTCAGGGTTCAGTAGTTAAAAACTACTTTTCATTTCATCAGTGGAGGTATTCATTGTACTTTATTATGAAATGTTCATTCTTACCACAAACTTTATTTATTTGTCTTTTTCCCAAAACTTAAATGTGAGGAGTTTAATGATGTTTCCAATGGTATTGTTCTTGGGTTGGCTATCTGCAGTGTTTACTTGTGTCTGAGTGCTGAGACATAAAGTTTTTCACATTCTATAACCTGGAACTGTAGTCTAACACTTGACATAAGGTAGTGATATCTAAAGGCAGATTAAAATACTCTTGATCTGATAAAATTCTGTTTCCTAGGATACAAGTTTCAAAAACAAAATTTATAATATTAAAGAGTTAATAAAAATAATCTCGAGTTCAAACCCAGTATAGCTTCTAAAATCAACAAAAAAATTGACTTTGTTTTCTTAACTTAGTTACACTTAAAAACAACAACTGAAAAAGTTTATTTACAGTCACAATACATAGCAGCATTCAGACATTGAACTATAATGCACAAAGGCCAGTTTCCATAATTCATACCCACATCATGCCCTTTCTTAATACTAGGTGCTACCTGGCATGTCTCCCTACTGATCTGCTCTGTTTCTCCACTATCAAGCACATATTTATGATACTTGTTCTTTAAATGATAGGTATATTTTTACATATGCACATTTTTAGTTATTTCCAAAAATATTTACATTACAATACAGAATATTCTTTTTTTTTCTTTCTTTCTTTTTTTGTAGTCTCCAGGGTTGAAGCCAGGGCCTTGTGCATGCTAGGAAAATGTTCACCACTGAGCTGCACCCCAGACCCCCTTCTTATTTTTATTTTTTATTTTGAGACACAGTCTCACTA
Organism: Pedetes capensis; assembly: GCA_007922755.1. NCBI lineage: Eukaryota > Metazoa > Chordata > Mammalia > Rodentia > Pedetidae > Pedetes > Pedetes capensis. The sequence goes on along the minus strand of VMDO01007162.1, from coordinate 89,887 downwards.
ATTTGCTCAAGCTGCCTCTGGTATCAAATTCGCAATCCCCCTACTCAGCCTCCCAGAGTTTCTGGGATTACAGGGGTAGATCATGGCATCCAGCTCAGAAAAGTATGGTTTAAACTGAAAACATTCTTCTCCATCAAAGACATCTTGTAAACTTCTTTTTATTAGTAATTTTTTAAAGTACAACTTAATGGGTCTCATTACGACATATCCATATGTGCATTTCACTGTACATTGCTCATATTAACTTCCCCTCTCCCCTCTCATATCAAAGACATCTTAATAGATTTCCTTAGGTGACTGTTGGTCCCCACACTCCTCCTTCCTACTGCCACCCTGCTAAGCTGGAACTCCATAGAATGTAAGAGTAACAATTTAAGATCTCATTCTGATATATTTTAGAAGATAAGTCATATATGCATAAGACCTTAACATTGTAAAATATCAGTGTCAAAAATCCCTTTGGAAACAAATGATCTTTTACAACACCTCAATTTAAAGTCCTAGAGCCAGTGAAATAATTGACTTTCCCAGGCTACATCATAAGGTATTACATGAAATACTTATATAACAATAAGGGGGAAAGTGAAGGATTAAATGCTGAAAAGAGTGCTGCAGATAACACTTGTAAGAAAATAGAAATGGAATGGATTTGAATTGTTTAAAATATTTAACATTTCATAGCACACAAAAATGTGGAACAGTATTCCAAAATGGTGAACCACAGTCTGATAAAAGGTATAGGTAGTTTGCAAACAACCAAAATCTCTTTCGCCCATCTAGAAAATAACACTCATCAGGAGAAAGATCTCATGTCTTGGGAAAAGTTTGGCTTGCTCATAATTTAAAACAACTAATGAATTAATCCCATAATGTTGGTCAGACACAGATAATCATACTGCCTCCACCATAACACACTGTCTTCCAAGATGTTGAGCAATGCAAAGATTGAAAGTGTCTACATTTTGGGAAAAAGCTTCAAAAGCAAGTATTTTGTGAATGGCTTTATTGTTGAGGCCAATAGCTATTGAGGATAACTGTATAGTGAGCTGTTATAACATTTGAATTTATTTTCTGTGTGAATCATTTCAATCATATAAAAAAGACAGACAAGAACATAAGAATAATCCAAATGTTCAGCATGATTCAGGAAATGTTAAAATATCACTGTGTTTGTTTCAGGTTATTTTTATTTATAGGAATAAAAGTTTCTGGTATAGTGGAAGTTTCTTCTTGTTTCATTCCTATTCCTTCCCATCCAGAACCATTTCACTGAAGTTGGTATGTATGTGACCTCCTATAACTACTTTCTTCTTTAGAACATATGTTAATGTGTATGAGGAACATATAGTACTATTTTCTGCATTATTAAAATGTGCATATTTGATATCATACAATATATTCTTTTGGAATTTACTCAGTATTGATTGCTATATGTCAATGTTGCTACATGTATGTCTAATGCATTTATCTATGCTTACTAATTTAATTTCCTATTTTGAACCAGTAGATTGAAAGAATAACAGCTTAATTATTTCTTTTTCTTCACTCATATACATTTTGTTTTTCTATGATTACTTTCTATTACAAAATTCTGTAAAGAACATTGTATTGCTTGTCTTCTTGTGCAAGTATTTGAGAATATCTCTAAGGTAATTACCTCATAGTAAAGTGTACACATCATAAAATTTATGAGATATTACCCCAAAGCTCTTGAGAATGATTGTGCCCTCTACGTGTGAGTCACATGAGACAGATATTTGTACATATTTGTCAAATCACCAGCTACCTGGGCCCCAGATAATCATTTGGAGCCTGGCAGATAACATGTCTCATTTTACAGATGAAAAGGGTATGGTGTTGTTTGCCATCCTTTGTTTTTCCCTGTCTGATGGGTGGATCTATTCAATTCACCCATCCTCTAAAGTTTATCCACTGTTCTTATGTTTAGCCCTTGCTTTTCTTGGTGCCAAACTAAGAGGTAAGAATTTGCCACCTGGTCTTCTCTGTTCATATTTGCTCCATAGCAGCCACGTGTACCCCTGTGATCCTCTACAAGAATGCGGTGGGTACTAGAGGAAGATTTTGCCCTTAAACCTCCTCAAGCAGCCAGTAAAGATTCTTGAGAACTAGAGTGACTCAGTGGTAGAGCATTTGCCTTGCATGTATAATATTCTGAGGTTGATTCCTAGCACTGGAGGAAAAAAATAAAAAAGATTCTTAAGTCACAGTCCTATTGACCATTTAAATCTAACTGGTGTCATGTCACATGTTAAAGGGACTAAAAAATATGAATTGGCTGCTTATGCTCCTATCCATTCAGATATTGGCTGTTCACTACCAGGACGCCAATAACCATTGGAACATCAGGCAACTGCACCCTACTCCCCCAACTTTAACACTGACAAAAGAGGCAAAATGGATCTTACCAATGGCTGTTTGAGGCTAACCCTATTATAACTAGTAAAAAGTGGTCATATTTATTCTTCATCCTTTCTCTTCCAGGCAATTAAGCCCTTTCTAACTGTGAAAGAAAATGAATTACGTCTTTTGGTTTTAGCCACGTAGTCTGGGAGAGGCAGATATTCTCCATCCTGATCCATCACTCTCACTAGGTGGTGAGAACAAGGAAGACCTACAAGTGCAATCTTTCTGGGCAACTCAGGGAAACGTAGGAAGAGGCCTGCCCTTCATATCCACTTAGAGTCAATAAGAAAAAAAAAAGTTCTTCTGTGTGAATGCAGCACTATTCAGGGTGCATGACTTGGGGAAAAGACTCTGGGCTGGGGTTTGGCTCATTATTTCCCTTGTTAGTCTGGCCCATTGCAAAGAATACCTTATTTGGCCATAGGCGTTGTTGTCTGCTAATTACTGGTTTCTGATTATTGTCCAGTCCCAGAGGGAATTTGGGAACAACATGAGGAGATATGAGCTGAGATTTCCACTTTCTCTCAATTCTCTCCAATGTATTTATAATTTTCACAGAGGTAAAGTAAATTAATATCCCATTTTGCCTGATCATGTTTCAATTCTATTTTCTAATACCAGTGAATTCCAATAAATGGAAAAAATTTTTTGGCAGTATGTGAGGGTTGAACGTAGGGCCTCACACATACTTTTCAAGTGCTCCACCACTGGGCTGAACCCCCAGACCATTTTTATTTTCTATAGAGACAGGGTCTTGAAAAATTACACAGGCTGCCTCTGGCCTCGAACTCGTGATCCTCCTGCCTCAGCCTCCCAAATTGCTGGGATTACAGGTGTACACAACAGAGCCTGGCACCTTTGGCAGCATATCTTATCCCATAGCTAGATATCAATTGTAAATCTTACATGACTAAAGCACTGTTTGTTGTTGCTGCTGCTGTTGTTGTTGTTGTTGTTGTTGTTGAGTTTTTGTTGTCATTGTTTTTAGAAGGGGCCTTTATGTAGCCCGGGCTGACCTGGAACTCATCGTTTTCCTGCTTCAGCCTCCTGAGTGCTGTGATTACAGATGTTTGCCACCACATTCAGCTTTAAAATTCTTTTTTTAAGTCATTGATTTCTAAGCATCTTTAATTCAGTATATAATGATTTGTAAATATTTTTTTTCTGTGATGCTAGGAGGCTAAATCCAGAACCTTGTACATATTGTGCAAATGCTTTACCACTGAGTTTCACCCCTAGGCCCTCTTTTATTTTTTATCTCGAAATAGGGTCACACTAAGTTGTGTAGGCTGCCTCTGGCCTTGAAACCATGATCCTCCTGCCTCCACCTCTCAAGTTGCTGAGATTGCAGGCATGTACTGCTCCACCCAGCTCGGTGTAAACACTTTTATGCATAACTTTTTCTGCTTTTTAGATTGCATCGTTATTCCTTCATTTTTCACATTGCGTCTCTAATGTTACCATGTGCCAGAGATGACTTTTTGGGTTTTTTTTGGGGGGGAGGGGGGAAGAGTTTTACTCTGTAGCCCAGACTGGCCTTGAACTCATGATCTTCCTGCTTCTAGCTCCTGAGTGCTGGGACTGCAGGTATGCACCACTGTTTTTCTGAGACTCACCTCTTCTTTGCTCCAGGGTACAAAGTAGTAGAGGAGGACACTTTCAAAGCAAGTGTTGGCCAAAGAAGGGTAGCAATACCAGCTTTATTGAGATAAAATGACTGTAAAGTCTGGCTTTGATTCAAAGAACTTTGTGTAAGTATGTGTGTATATGTCTCTGAATTTTGAAAATTTGACTAGATAAACCAATGCTCTAGCAATACCCTCATATTTGTAAGACACCTATGGGAATTTAGCAGAAAGCAACATCCATGGAGGACAGTTTTATCAGATGCCCAGAAAGTGGCCTTGAATCTTATCTAAACTTGCTTTAAAAATCTGATGAATAAGGAGTATAAAGAGCTTTCAACTGGGAAGATAAGAGATGAAGATTGCCATCTGTGACCTAAGAGAGCAAAGTCAGCTACCATGGAAGGACCAAGCAAAGTGACACTTGCCTGAAGAAAAGGCAACTTGAATACTAAGACAACAGAATTATCGCCTCATGGGAAAGTTAACCCCCTGGCAGCAATGATCTAGAAGAAGCAAAATAAGTCAGCATCAATAAATGTGTAAAGACAAATGTTGTTTTAGTAATTACTTGTGTCTGTTTTCTCTCTCCAGTTGTTCCAGGTGCTTTAGCTTCAAATTATAATAATTATGGCAGCACCTTGTGAAGCAGGGGTGGAGGGGTATATGTCCAGCCTCGGGGGCCAGGTGCCCAGCTTTCTGTCTTCACTAGGGACCAGCCTCCATGGCAGATGATCAGTGGTTTTGTAAACCATATTATTCAAATGTGGTGGCCCATTTAGTTTTGGTTTACAGCTGTTTAATAGATAAGGGACTTCCATTCTGTAGGAAACCTGAACAAGTGAAAGCACTACTGGGGAAATATTTCATATAAATCAGGAGTAGGGCTCTCATTGATAAGTAAATTCCAAGAACACCGAGAAGCAAGCCTCAGTCATAGGAAAGGGCACTTTGGTAGGCTTAGGTACAGGGATGATATTCCAGTTCCAGTTATTGTTGGACACCATTGAGTTGGATCTGACTCCTAGCAACACTGTATACAACAGAAAGAAACACTACCTGACACCATGGTGCACACAAGATCTTTTTATGTTTGAGTTGAATGTTGCAGACATTATGTTCTTCCTACTTTGAGTCATGCCATATCAACACCTGGAGGTCCCAGGGGCTTTACTCCATTCCTGTCATTAAGGTCAAATCAACTTAGAGGAGGAAGAGTTCTTCCACAATTATTTCTTGAATGCCTTCCAGCCTGGGGGACTCATTTTATGGCACTATATTTGACAGTGCTTCTCTGCTATTCATAGGGTTTTCAATGGCTAATATTTGCGGGGGGGAAGTGGGCTGGTGGGTCGTTCTCCATAGTCTCTCTTTGTCTGGATGCTCAGCTGAAACCTGTTTACCATGGGTGGCCCTGCTGGTATCTGAAATACTCGTGGGATAGCTTTCAGCAGCACAGCAACATGCAGTCCCCCACAGCACAATAAGCTAACAGATATATGGGGCATATGGGTAGGAATGGCTAAATATCCATTTCTTGTAAGAATCTGAAATAGGAAGTAGGTGAATGGGAATCTAAATCTCAAATCAAGTTAATGGAGATTTGGCTAATATGACGGGAGGTGATGAAAAAACCCATCATTTATAGGCATATGTGTGTTCAGCATTTACCCCAACCACAGCAGATACTCAATCTGCCTCATAGCCTCCTAGCAAATTCCAGAACTGAGCAATGACTGAGTAAGATTTGAGAGTTGTAGTGGATCTTGAACAATGTCTTTAGTCTAAACGTTTCCCAAACTGGTTTTGGAAGTTACTACTTTGAGTGAATTTAGCTTAAAAAGAATGCATATTTTTATCAGGATGCAGTTACAAAACTTATTTTCCCATGTAAATTAAAAAAATAAGTTTGCTTATCCCAGTACTAGTTACTCTGTTCATACCCACAAAACACTTATGACAGTAAGTATGTAGGGTTTTTCCACACTAACAACCAATTTTCCAACTCTCCAGACATTAACTAGGAATCTAGCAATTCCATTCAGTTCTGACACCAACTACCTGAGTTGGCATCAGATTCAACGGTTAAGGGCTTGATTCTACACTTCTGCCACTACTTTACATGCTATTCTCAAGTCCTGGCTCCTATATAATTCTGACTGACTGGCAATAAATCAAAAGTTCCCATGACCCACTCATTGGTTTCCATAATTTGCTAGAACAGCTCATAGAACTCAGGAATACAGTTTAGTTATTTCTGTTCATTATAAAAGATGTAATTCAGAAGACACAGAAGGGTAGGATATGAGAAGGTACAAGGAGCCTCCCACCCTCAGTGGGTGCTCCACGCTCTCAGCACCTAATGCGTTCATTGAGGAATTTTCTCTGAACTCCATTGTTTAGGTGTTTTATGGATGTTTCATTACATCTTTGGCCATTGGTAATTAACTCAATCTCCAACCTCTTAAGGGGTAGGTCTGAATGTACCATACCACTAAGGATGTGATTGTTTTCTCACAAAACCAGCCCCTCCTGGAAGCTCTTGGGGGACCAGTAGAGTCTCAGGAGCATAAACTCAGTGTGGTTGAAAAGGGCTTTAGTAAGAACAACAGAGGATGATCCTCTCACTCCTCCACCCACAGAATTCCAATGGTTTTAGAACCAGGGGCAAAGCAGAAATTCCTGTTTCTTTATACAATGATATCAAATTCAGCATGTTCTCAGCATGCCTAGGAAAGGACCCCTTGGAATGTACTTTGATAATCTTGCTTTAACCCAGCAGATTTGTCTCAGCACCAGAGATCCAGCAATCTGAACTAGAAGGGCTGGGAGTTATCTCAGTTGGTAGAGCGCTGCGCTGCAGTCTCTGAGGTCCCAAGTTCAATTCCTAGCACCGCAAAAACGGGAGAAGGATGTGGCAAGCCACTCCCAAGGCAATCCAGAAACAGTCAGCCATTGAAAACCCTATGAGGGTCGCTATGAGTTGGACACGACTCGACGGCACCTAACAACAACAACAACAACAAGCACACAAACTAAAAAAAAAAAAAAAAAAAAAAATTGGCTACTGCATTTTCTTCTTTCCTGTTTAGTCTTTGCACTTGGCCCCCACAGGCTGCACTACACTGCACTCCAGGAATATGGAAATTTTTGTTTTGTTTTGTTTTGTTTTCCCAGAATGGAGATGTCCTGGCTCTCATCTCCTGCTGGCATTTGCACACACTGTTCTCAGCCATCCTTCACCACTTGGCCAGCTCCTCCTTTTCTCTGGTTTTTAGAAACCTTTGCACACTCCACTGCCCCCCACCAAGTCTGTGTGAATTCCTTCCTAGATGCCTTCCAGAAAAAGGAGAACCATGAGGAAGGAGACAAGAGCTATGAATGGTTGTAGAGATCAGGCCCTGGCAGAAGAAACCACATGAGCCAGGTTTCCAGTTAAAGTGATAGTTTATTTTCTATTGATTAACATTGTCATTGGATAGAAAACAAATAGCTACAGTGCTCCTAGGGAGTTGGACAAGGAAATACCCATCAGTGCCAACTTAGGAACCAGTCAGAGATCTAACAGAGCCAACCAACTAGCAAAGGACAATAGTGTTCTAAAGGCCCAATCAGGGGTGTCATTGGGTAAAGTCCCCATGCCATGCAATCTGGGACTGTCAACATAGTCCCAGACATTGTATATATCACTGTCAGTCAAAAGGGATTGAGTTTAATTCAGCTCTCCTACCCCAAACCCATGCATCAGAGGTTTTCTCTTCCTCCCTTATCTTTGCTTTTCCTCACCACTGTTGATTTTCTCTTTAAAGTATTGAAAAGTAAAGACATCATGTTGAAGATGAAGGTGCACCTGACTCATGCCATGGTATTTTTAGTCACATCATATGGTTGTGAAAGTTGGACATTAAACAAGGGAGGCAGGAGAAGAATTGATGCTTTTGAAATATGGTGCTGAAGGTGAATATTGAATATACCATGGACTGCCAAAAGAACCAACAGATATGTCCTAGAAGAAGTGCAACCAGAGTGCTCCTTGGAAGCAAGGATGGCTAGACTGTGTCTTACATATTTTGGACATGTTGTCAGGAGGGACCAATCCCTGGAGAAAGACATCATGTTTGTGAGAGTGGCAGGTCAACGAAAAAAGGAAAACCCTCCACTAGATGGATTGACACAGTGTCTGCAACAATGGGATTAAACATAAAAAAGATCTTGTGCCTGGCACAGTGTCATAGAGTGTTTCTTTCTGTTGTACGTAGGGTCACTGTGAGTCAGACCTGAGTCGACAGCACCTAACAACAACAACAACATGGCTTTTCTCAATGTTCTAAATAATTCTTTCACCTTTGCTTACCTTGTGTTGTCTCCTGGACTTGATTCTTTGATTGTTTGAGCCCAGAATCTGGCCTGGGGAGGGACACTGCACACTGGGACCAAGGAAGACCCTGGTACCCTCTCCAGTATCACTAGTTCTCTTTTGCTCAATAAGTAGTCATTGAGCACCTATTTTATACCAAGTGTTAGGTTCTTGGGCTACATCATTGAGCAAAATAAATTTTGACCTTAGCCCCAACCTCGCTAGATGTATGTTATAAAAGATGGACCTACTTTCCTTGTCTAGTTCTTATACTTACTTTAGCTTTACAAAAACCAGATTTGCCAAGTTATTTCAATGTTTTACTCATGAAGCCCAAAACAGTTTTTGTCATGTTAAGTTGCTGTTATTAGGTTTCCTCGAGTTGTGTCCAATTCATAGTGACACTATATACAATAGAATGAAACACTTTCTGACACTATGCCATGCCCAGCACTGTGTCAGTGCTTCTCTGCTATTCATAGGGTTTTCAGTGGCGCATTGTTTTGGGAGTAGGTTGCCTGGTCCTTCTCCCAAGCATACAGCACCTGGTGTTCCCAGGAGGTCTCCCATCCAAGGACTAACCAGGCCAACTCTGCTTAGCTTCCAAGATCAGGTGGGATCAGATGCTAGGGTGCCATGGCTGCAGACTTGTCATTCAGTAAATGCTTATTGGTAGAATTTAAAAACAATCATATAATTTCTTTTCCATTTTATTGTATGCTATAGTTTCATATATCCAACTCTTCTTTGTGAAGCTGTGCCTAAGAAATCAAAATAATTTATAGCACAAATCTCTTTGTTGGACCTCGGCCATAATGTAAAACAACCTCTGGGGATTTACCAAGTTCTCCTTGGCTACAAAATCCTCTACCGCAGCAGACTAATATTGCCTAGAGTTAGGATATTGCAGCTTTGTTCACCTGTCGAACAATTTTTCGAATATGTTAGCACCATGTGTAACATTAGTACACTAACAAGAGTAAATGAATTTTATGTTGAATTTTTTTGAGCATGTCAAACAGACTCTGTCACCTTACATTATTAGTTATGTTGGGCTGGGAGCACAGAGTCCAGACTCTGACCAACTTCAATTAAATCCTCCTATGTCCTGTTCGGGTTATGGGTTATGACTTCGGGAACGTTTCTTAACATTCTTCAGTCTTGCTCTCCTCATTTGCAAAACAGGAGTGACTACTGATGACCTCAGAATTCTGTGAGCATTCAACAAATTAGGAACACAAAAGACCTCACACAGGACCCCATCTGACCTACAGGAGAAACTCTGTAAATGTTAGTTCTGTCCTTCTCACAGGGGGTGGCGGTTTTCCTTTTATGAAAGTGGTTGGAGAAAGATATCTGAGAACATCAAATTTTGGTGATTATGTTAAATGAAGGTGTTGTAAGTCATGGATTTTAGGTCTCCCTTAGCTCAGCCTTAATTATTCAAAGGACTGAGAAGGAGTAACCTGAGGTAAATGCATCATTTTAAAAAATGACCTGCTTAATCTACAGAGGCTCTTTCACTTGCTGCAGGCCTGTAATTAAGACTTGTCTGAACAAGCACTAGTGTTTGAATTGAGGTATAAAAAGAGGAAGATGAAAGACGGAAGATGGAGCTTCCCACTTTCTTCAGAGTGAAGGATTGCTCACTTTAGAGAACAGAATGAACCTTCCAAAAGTGCTTACAGTGGGGAAATTTTAACATTTCCTTTTAACTACACAAGTAACATCAATGTGCTAATTAATCCAAAATGAGCTCAGAATTTTCTGTATGGTTACGCTTTATGAAATACTTGAGCTCCATTACATCAAGAAATAAAACACTGCGAATTCATTTCCGTTAATTCATGCATAATTGAAGCAGGGGCTGGTGTGAAGCCTTTGGAATATGCATGTTTCGATTTCTTTGTTCTCACTACCATTGTAGTTAAAGGTTTACAACAACAAAAAGAGGTAAGTACATTGGACTCATAACTTTTATGAACTGTTTAAATGCATAATGAAGATGATTCATAAGTCTCTAATTGTATAAGCACATTACTAAGTGTGGACTGTAAAATATCTTGTTTACTTTTTATATAAATCCACATAGATAAAAAGAATATTGCAAACATAGTGTGCATTTTGTGTAGGAGGGAGATGGGATCTAATTTTCACTTAAGAATAACAGTTCTACATTATTGGGGTCAATTTTTCTTCAATTATTTTTTTAACCAAAATTAGAAAAAATTATTCTGTAAAAGTAAGTAATATCTTGGTGAATATGAATAAGGGCCTTCATTAGGTGGACTTGTTAGTTAAATCTTCAAGCAAAACCATACCGAAAAACAATTCTGAACTGTGCTTTGTGGTCCATGCCTATAATTGCAGCTACTTGAAAAGTTGAGGGAGAGCTCACAGGTTCAAGACCAGAGGCAACTTGTACAATTTAGCCTGACCCTGTCTCAAAATGAGAAAATTAAAAAAAGGAGCTATAGAGTCCGGCCATGTGTGAGGCCCTGGGTTAGACCCTGCCAGTACCCAGCAAGAAAGGAAAAAAAGAAAAGAAGCAAAAAGAAAAAAGAAAAGAAAGGAAAGGAAATAAGAAAGGAAAGGAAGGAAAAGGAAAGAATAGAAAATAATAATAGAAATAAAATAATATTATATTATTATAATAGAAAAATGTTAAGTATTTTATTTAAATATTTTTAAAAAATTTAATTTAATATTAAATATTAAAATAGAAAAATATAATAGAAAATTATTATAATAGAAAAATAATTCTGCTCTGAAAATTTAGTCAGAATGTTTGATTCAAACTGCCAATATTCTTGACCCATCTCTCAGATAAATTTAATACAGCTGTTATGATTAGATTATCATTTGTCTCACTGAGCATTTTGTGTTATATGAAGGACATAATATGACAACTATTGTCCAATGATTCAATGGTCTAAGTCAACCATATTGACAGTTGCCTTTTTTCTTATATGCCTCTTTGATAATCCTTCCCCCAACCCTTAAATAGTTACATAAGAATGAATTTCTTCAAGTATATGGCAAGCACCTGGGAGACACTCTGAACTGATAAATGAATAAATTTTGTGAGTTCATTTGAGAGTAAATAGATTGCATAAGGAATTTATGGTAGACATCTGCAGTCCTCTGCCAACCCCTCCTTTGTTTTATTATTTGGCAGTGGAGGGTTGAACCTAGGGCCCAGTGCATGCTAGGCAAGTGCTCTACTACTGAGCTGTACTCTGAGTCCCCCTTTTGTAAAATTTTACTTTGATACCATGTCTCACTAAATTGTGCAGGCTGCCTCTGGCCTCAAACTCACAATTCTCTTGCCTCAGCCTCCTGAGTCACTGGGATTTCAAGTGTGTACCATAGCACAAGGATCCTCTGCAAACTATGACAGCACTAACTATTCTTAACCTAAAAGGCAAGCAGGTGCACTGAGTGCAAATACTAGTTTATTCAAACCAAAATGAGGGCTGGGAGAGTAGCTCAGTGGTAGAGCACTTGCCTACTATGCACAAGGCCCTGGGTTCAGCCCCAATTACTACACCTTCTCCCACACACATAGAGGAAAAGAAGGAGAAGGAGGAGAAGAAGGAGGAGGAGGTGGAGGAGAAGGAGTAGGAAGAGAAGGAGAATAAGAATTCCAAATTTGTTAAGCCAGTTGTGGTGGTGAATGTCTGTAATCCTAGCACTTGGAAGTCTGAGGCAGGGGGGTAGATGTGAGTTTGAGGCCAGCTAGGTCTACATAGTGAGTTCCAGGCTAACCTAGTCTACACAGTAAGACCCCGCCTCAAACAAACAAATAAACAAACAAAAACAAAAACTACAGGTGGCCAACTAGGGATGAAACATTATTTCTTGTTTCCTAGAATAAGTGCTCCTAAATGGTGACAGAAAGAGAGAGAGAGAGAGAGAGAGAGAGAGAGAGAGAGAGAGAGAGAGGAAGGAAGGAAGGAAGGAAGGAAGGAAGGAAGGAAGGAAGGAAGGAAGGAAGATAGGTAGGAAGGAGAAGGTGGTTAGCACAGAATCAAAGAACCAATTGTTTGGCCATCACTTATGCATTCCAGGTAAGAATTGCAATAAAAAGGAATATAGTACTCTCTAAGTTATTTATTACTCTCATGATGTCAGTGATGGAAGTTGCTTGGCAGGAAGAAATGAAATGAAAAAGGGTCCTCTGTAGCTATTTGCTTTTCAGGCACCATTTGAGACATGAATATCAGTGTCAGCTTCCTCTGACCCAAATGGATTGATCTGGTGGTCAGCACTGGCCCTTGCAGATAATATTCTCAACAATAGCATGATTGTTGATAGACAACACCCTTTACAAATGGCCTAGTCAATGGTAAGCAATATCCTTTACAAAAAGCCTAGTCTGTGGCCAATAGCACCCTTTACAAGTGATGACAAATAGGTGTCTCCGTATCTGGGCTAGGCAGGGGGACCTCCTCCTAAAGCAAGATTCCTTATGAGTTAAAGGAAAAAACCCATTGTAAAACCTTAGAAGGCCAGCCTAAGCCAAAAGGTGGAAGAAACATGATGCACCTGAGGACAAGATATGGAAATGGGAGGAATATCTGTCTCCTTAATGGACTTAAAAACCCCAAAGGCCCCATCCTGGGCTGTTGTTCATAGACTTCCACTGCTGGACCTGTCCACACTCTGACTTCTGACTTAGAAAGCATAACCTTCTTTCTTCATTTCTGCTTCCATGACCCTTCTCCTGACTCTGGCCTAATCTCAAGCTACTTTCCCTACCTTTCTGGCCCTCTCACTCTCTTCAACTCCAATAAGCTATCTCCACTTTCCTTTCTGCTCAGTTTTTTAAAATTCTTTCATCAGTGAGACCAAGAGCCCTTAAGAGGGGACTCTCAGCACCCTAACAGCATCAGTACATCTACAAGTGACTAAGTTGGGTGGGGTTACAGTTCAATTACCCACATCATGAGATTTTGGAATCCAGGAGAGCGTGGCTGCTGCGCCACAACCCAGGACTGCCAGGCTTTACGGGAGTTCACAGACCCTGTCTCTTTCATGTATTTCTTCACCATCATCCCAGTTTACAGGAGAGCAAGTGAGAGCCAAGAGGTCTCATCATGTAGTCATTGCAACACTGGAATGAAATGAGGTTATTGAGGTCTAAGCCAGATCTCACCTCAGTTGTTTCCAGTGTCCAAATTATGCAGCAGCTCTTGCTACTCAAACAGACACATGGCTCATATTGAAGAAAACTCCAGAATATATGATGTATTCTGTGCTCTTGGGTCAACCTCTGAAAGGTGTGTTGTTTCCAGAGAACAATCTTTTATTTGCTTCTATGTGTGTGAGGTTTTTTGTTTTTGTTTTTGTTTTTTTTTTTTGCAAATAACTTTTGGAAAGTTGAGATTATGGTTAGTTGTGCTCTTGTTAATTGCTTCCCCTTGAACACTTAGACTCTATGGCTTAGCAAGTAACATCAATTTTGAGAATCAATTGAGCCTAATATCTCTGGGACAGGTCATCTCAAAGAGTAACTACACGAATGGCTAGAATTAAAGTTTGTCGTTCTAAAAGAAATACCTAGGGAGTGAAAAGGCAAGTTCATTAACCTACTTCTCTGGAGGTGAATGCTTGGGAAAGCACCATGTTCTGGGAGTTAGACAAACATAGATTCCAATCCTGGTACACCTAATTATCAAATGCATGACTTTGGAACAGATACTCCTTACTTCTCAGCCTCAACTTCTTTCCCTATAAAATGAGGTCACAAACCTAATTTTAGAAATTGGAATAAGGAATGAAAATAGTATATATGAAGTACCTGGGCCAGAGATTTTTGTCTCTAAACTCTGGCTTTTTTGCATACATAGTCTATCTAATTTCTTAGTTCAATTTATAGAATTATCATCATTTGAAATTATAGTCATCAGAACCTCACAATAAACTAAATGTAATTTGTCTGGAAAAATCATGCTCAATCTAAATCTTCATAGTTTGCACCATACCTGGTAGTTGTTAAGGCTGTGAGTAATGAAGAGATATGGGAGCAGGATGTGGCAATCCACTCCCAAGGCAATCCCAAAACAATCAGCCATTGAAAACCCTATAAGGGTTGCTATGAGTCAGATTGATGGCACCTAACAATAACAACTACAGTGAAGACATGCATATGTCTCCACCTTGTGGCACCAGAACCAGTTAATAAGCCCATGGGGAGACTACTGGGCAGGTAAAATGTCCTTGTGATGCTGGAGTTGTATCTGAGCCTAAATCACAGCTGTAGAAACAGAAAAAAACTGGGAGCAGAAGCCAGCATCCCAGCATGGTGCTCCCAAGGCTCTCTGCTCTAGAGGACCAAAAGCTCTGGAGGACTGCTTTAAAATCAATATAGACTAAGAAAAGTAGATACAATCTGCTAATGCTCTAAGCACATTATTAGTTAAATGGTTTTATTAAAGTTAAAGCAATCCTAGTTTTCTTTTTCTTTGTTGTTTTTTTGTGGTACTAGGGGGCCGAACTGAAGGCCTCCTAGATACTTTGCAAGTGTTGTACCACTGAGTTGCATTCCCAGCCCCTTTACTATTTTTTTTTATCTTGAGACAGGGTCTTGCTAAGTTATGCAAGATACATCTGGCCTAGAACTTGTGATCCTCCTGCCTCTACCTCCTAAATTGCTGGGATTTCAGGCATGTGCCACTGAGCTAGCTCAAATACTCTTAATTTTCAACTAAGCAATGAATTACTTTATCATTCAGAAAGCAATATAGACATACATATATCAGAGATCTCCAGAAGTTTTCCTCCATATTATGGTTGGTTTTAAGCATATAAAGAAATATGTAAAAGTGCTTACACTACTCCCTCTGCTTCAAACCCAGATTACAATAATAAGGTTATTGTTGTTGTTGTCAAATGCCATCAAGTCAAGTCCGACTCATAGTGACCCTATGTACAACAGAATGGAACACTCCTGGACACTGTGCCATACACTGCACTATGTCAATGCTTCTTTAATATTCATAGGGTTTTCAATGGTTGATTGTTTGGGGAGTGGGCTGCCAGGTCCCTTTCCTACCCGGTATTCCCAGGTGGTCTCCTATAAAAGTATTAACTAGGCCAGACCCTGTTTAGCTTCTGAGATCTGATGAGATTAGATACTGGGGTGGTATGGCTATAGACATTAATAATACCTAAAATTAATACTTGTAAAACTTTTGGCGTGTTCCCTTCCAGAAACACATAGAGAGAAATAATACATATAGGTTGACTATCCCTAATCCAAAAATTCAAAATCCAAAATGTTTCAAAACCTAAAACTTTTAAAGAATCAACATGATAACAGAAATTGAAAATTCCACACCTTACTCATAGAACTTGTTGCCTTTAAAAAGCAGGAACACTAAATATATTGCATAAAATTATCTTCAGGCTATGTTTATGTTATGTTATGAATTTCATGTTTTTAAATTTTATTTATTCATTTATTTATTTATTTGTAGTTCTTGGGGGCTGAACTCAGGGCCTCATACATATTTTACAAGTGCTATACCACTGGGGTGTACCTCAGTCCATTATTTTATTTTTTCTTTTGAGTTAGCATCTTATTAAGTGATGCAGGCTGCCTCTGGCCTGAAATTCCCTCACGATCCTCCTGTCTCCTCCAGAGTTGCTGGGATTACAAATGTGTGCCACTAGTCCTGACTGAATTTCATGTCTAGACTTGAGTCTCATCCCCAAGATATCTCATTATGTATATACAGATATTCCAAAATGTAAAAAAGAATCCCAAACCCAAAATACTTCTGGTCCCAAATATTTCAGGTAAAGAATATCCATATATATATGTGTGTGTGTGTATATGTATATACACATATGAGATCATTCTAGACATATTGTTGTGTCACTAGAGTGATGCATAGTTATGCACATTGACTTAACATATAAAGGTCATTTCATTCTCTTTATTAATTTGTGGTATTCTTTGCGTGGATGGCTCTTTAGTTAGAATGTTTCCCCCTAAATTCATGTTTTAGAATTCAATCCTCAATACAACATTTTGGGGAAGTGGACCTAGTCGACCTAATGAGAGGTGTTTGGTCATGAGGACTCTACCTTTATGAGTGGATTAATGTCCTCAAATAAATGGCCATGGGGGTGAGTTCTCTGTCTCTGCCTCTCACCTCCCCCTTTCTCTCTCTCACAGGCACACACTTTCACCTTCTGCCTTCTGCCATGTGAGGACATAGCAAGAAGGGCCTCACCAGATATCAGATGTCAGTGCTTTGATGTTGGAGTTCTCAGCCCTGAGAACTGTGAAAAAATAAATGTCTACTCTTTATGAATTACACAGTCTATGACATTTTGTTAAAACAGCACTGGACAGATTAAGACAGATGCATTATGAATTATTTAAACATGATTTTATTGGTGCACATGCAGATTCATTATTGTTTGTTATTTTCAGTTAGTCCAACTATCCTGCATAAATATTTTTAGATACGTTTTTCATACACTTACCCAAATTCTACGATAAAGACTGTTTGAAGTGGTTGCTAGTTAGAATGTGTACAAATTGCATTCCAAACGTATATTCTACCAATAAGTATATGAAAGTACATATGTCTTCTTATTCTTGTGAGCTTTGAAGGTGGTTATTTTCTTGTTATTGCTTTGCTTCATTTTATTTTTAAATAGTCATTCTGACAAGTAAAAAATGGTATTTTTTTTTAAGATTTGCATTTTTCTAATTACCAGTGAGCTTGAGTGCATTTTCAGTATCTTTATGGCCAGGAAAAGAGTCAGCTGCTGAGTAGGCTTTCTTCTGATCCATTCCTACACTCCTGAACAAAGGCAGTTACATGGAAAGCCAGTTTCCCTGATCCCTGGAAAGCTGAGGAGCGTGGCTTGGCCTGGCACGCTTATGGTATGTGTGAGCAGGTGTAATCTGCTACTTCTGTCCAGGAAGGCCATGTAGACTTGTTCCTGGTCTTCTTTCTGTGTATTCATTTCTGAGAAACCACACCTTTGCCTGAGTAAAATTAAATGAATTTTAGATTTTTGGTTTGTATTTTGTTTAACTAATTTGTTGTTGTTGTTGTTGTTGTTGTTAGGTGCAGTCAAGTCAGTATCCGACTCATAGTGACCCTCATAGGGTTTTCAATGGCTGACTGTTTCATGATTGCCTTGGGAGTGGAATGCCAGGCCCTTCACCCATTTTTGCGGTGCTGGGAATTGAACTTGGGACCTCAGAAATTGCAGCACAGCACTCTACCAACTGAGCTAAATCCCAGCCCCTAACTAATTTGGGAAACCATTATTTCAAAATTTCTTAAAGTACCTTAAATTAATTTTGAAAGACCATACAGAATGCAGAGAAAAAAGCATAAAATAAGAACATGATTTCTGCTTTAAAAAAAGTTTTAAGTGTGGAATCATGTCTAGTCCTAAATTCCACAAAAATAGCCCCAAATTAAACGCAGATTATGAAGCATTTGTGGTGTTGGAATTCAGAAAACAGTGTCTCAAAGTACAGTGCTTTGACATGCTGAATACTTTGAAATTAAAAAAAAAAAAGCTGTCTCTGAACCAAGGTGTTGTTTTTTCCTGTGCCTCTCCTTTCTTTCCCAAGTGCAGCAAGGGAATTTTGCTGAAGTTCCTGTATCTGTCTACAGCTCAGATTTGCCAGAAGATTAACTTGCAAGTAAGAAGACCTGAGTCCACTTCATATCAGAGTCCAGATGAAGTTCCTCCGTGACTACTGCCTGTTCTTTGCTCATTCAATTCCTCTAAAACTGAAGGATGATCCAATTGTTAACCTAGCTGACTCTATTTTGTTTCTCTATCATGTGCTTTTTCTTTGTTGATCCTTCCCTCAGTTTATCTTAAATTAAAGAATCACAAGTCTCACAGATAAACACCCTGAAAAGGTATTTGAAACTGTCCTCAGTCCCTTCAACTGGCAATTTTCTTGGCACCAGTCACAGTCTATGTGATGAGCTCCAGGCTAATGATCCACCAGATCACAGCCTGAGCAGGTTTGCCAGCTGGCAAATCCCCTCAAATCTTGCCTTTGTTTCTTCTCTATATAATCATGAACTACTCCTGTTGATTCCCCAAATCAACTCTTAGGTCTGTCTTCCTTGTGTGTCCAAACTGTAAATTTCTTTCCTCTTTCACCACTAATTATTTTTATCTGGTTTTGTTTTGGGGCAAATGGCTGAATCTGATTTGCTGGTACCCCAAGAGACAGGCTTCTGGCCTAAAACTCTGGCAGCAAAACCATCTACTCTTTGTATAGTTACCTACATCCAAATCTCACTGTCCCTTAGGAGGAGTGTACATTAGTTTGTAAATCTCATGGGTTTTTGGGTAGTCACTTTCCTGCGAATCCTCCATGCTCCTAAAAGACTTTCCTCATGTCTTTTTTCCTGTTGTTATCTCTATTCTGTTTATTTTAGCAAACTTAGTTATTGAAATTTCAGACGGCAGAAAAGTTTCTTCACCCCTATAGTGATAAGCCACAACTAGGCTGGAATGGGAATGAGGAAATCAAGGTTATATTCCTTCCAAGAGGTCAGAGTCAAGGGGAGGAGGAGAAGAAATGAAGGCAAGTGTATCACAGGGCTTGAATTCTGTAAATACTGAGGGCAATGGGCCCAGGTCAGGTGAGTGTTTGTGGGTATTTGATTGTCTCCTATAGAGGAGGAAGAACAATTTACTCTTTATTCTTCATTATCCTTGCTTGGAAAAGACCCCACTAACAAAAGAGAGACTCACAAGAGAAAAGCAAGCAGAAGTCTAATGACATATATACTCCGTGTATGTATAGGAGATAGCCAGGTAAACATGAGTAAATCTCAAAGTGGCCTGAATTTCATACCTTCTTCAAATAAACAAACAAACAAACAAATGATATGGAGCAGAGGGGGAGTAATAAGAAAAGGACAAATTAAGGAAGGTGAGGTGAGGTGAGGGTGCTATGCAGATGTGTCAGGTCCTCTCTTCATCGATGTGCATCTGTAGTGATTGAGTCTTCCTTGTCTTTCTGGTACAGAGAGGGAGACAGTCTTACAAATGGAGATTTCCCTTTTGGATATAAATTTCTCCTACAAAAAGGTAACTTCTGTGTTTTTAGAGAAACTCCCTGGTCTGCCCTTCCCCAAAGAATCAGTTCCAAAAGGTGCTTCTTATTCTAAAGAGGCAGTTTTTGGCTTTGTATATTCTAGCCTCTGCCATCAAATTTTTCTGTGGTATATCTCAAGCCCCACTAGTCCATAAGAGCTGCAAAATATTTTCCAGAAAGACAGTGTCTTTGTGTATGTGTGTATGTTCCCACATGCATGTTTTAAGCCTCTTCTGAACTCACTGATGGACAAAATATATAACCAACTCTTACCCAAGAATTTCAATATGGTTGTGCCATACTGAAAGCCAGAGAATGCAAAGATAGATCACTACTCCGCAATTCCATTATGAACAGGAAAGGAGGGAATTAAGAACAGCTGAAGTTCTACATTTGCAAATGAGTTGCTGCAACCTGCAGAAAAATGAAGCCTTTGCAGGTGCCAGAGGTCATAAAGAGGCAGCCACAAAACAAAAAACAAAAAACAAAACAAAACAAAACCCGGAATGGAAAAGTTGTTAGAAGCAAAGCAAGTAAGCAAAGATGAACACAGACCGAATCATCAAAGCTGATAGCATTGAAGGCTTTACTTTCAATTCCAATGATTTCTGGCCTGGCTGAAAGTAGTTGACATGTCATTCTATTCTATTTGTTTCCATGCTGCCTTTGCTCTTTCAGATGCAGGGAGTAGAGTTATAAATACGAAAAGGAAAAATGACTTTTTGCAGCATTTTGAAAAAACTCAGAACTAAAAAGGGCTGCAAATTTCATGAAAAGCATGCCCTTGATTAGTCTTGCAAACCCAACCATTCCCCGTAATTTGAGTAAACACAGAACAACTTTAATTAGAATTTTTAGTTCTTCCATCACTGGTTTGATTCTGGCCGCATCCTAACCTTTGCATTCCTGAAAGTCTTCCCTGGGACTCACTGTTCTTTCTTATTAGTGGTCTATTACTATGCCTTATAAACTTCTTGAGGGAGCTTTGCCCTCTCTGAAGAACTGAACAGTGATTTCAGGGCAAAGGAGTAGACTAAAGTGACTTCTGTAGATTGTACAGAAAAGTGGTGTTTAGAGATGTAGATTGGAGTCTCAGTATAGGGCTTGGAGTGTTTGCTTATGAAATTTGGAGTTTATTGAATAGGCCTCAGGGCTCCACATGAAAAAAGTGATGTATCAGTGAGATTAATCACATACAACCAAGGGTGGATGTTAGGAAATGATTCTGAAGACAGATTGCTACAGAAATAAGTCTTTGAGAAATATTACATAATGCTACAGGAATAGTACAGAAATCATATTACAGAAATATGGAATTTATAACAGGGAATCTTTTAAAATTGTCCTTTGTTCCCTCTGAAGGAAGAACTAATCACTGTAATGACTGACTGCATATTCTTCTCTGATTGGTTTTCTCTCTGAGGCCTTCCAAGCTTATCTCACATTATAGGAACAGTGTACCCTGTAGGCTTATACCTCATGATGGGAACCAAGGCTACCCCTTAGATGAGAGGGATCATCTCATAATGGAACCAAATTGTGTCCCTCAAGAAATAATGATTTTCCCAGAGACAGAATGACCTTACAGAATCAAACCAAAGTTATGATCAACCAGACCACAGTTTCAGCAAGACTACTTGACTATGCATAGCTTTTGCCCCATGCTTTTGTCCTTCCTCTACATTATCCTGAAGCTATTCAGTACCAAGAAGACAGGGTTTAGGACATTAATTCCAGTTCCTCTGTATTATGGCCATACCAGAAAAATTCCTTTCTTGCTTCATCATCACCTGTTTCTCTGATTGGACTCTCAAGGTGGCAAGGGCCAAATCTGAACCATTGGGTTGGTCCATTGGGACACTTAGAGTCAGGCCTCTGCCATAGGATTCTGGTGAGTTATAAATTCATATTTGAACTATTATAGAATAGAGGCTTAAAAGCATACATAAATTCCTTCATTCAATCATTGAATTTTTATTGGACACTTGTGTTGGATGCTTTGAGAAGATACAAATATATATCAGGTACCTTATACCTTTTCACATCATCTAATTAATTGCAGCCCACAGCCTTAGCCCTGTGGCATCTGATCCCATCAGATCTCGGAAGCTAAGCAGGGTCAGGCCTGGTTAGTCGTTGGATGGTAGACCACCAGGGAATACCAGGTGCTGTAGGCTTGGGAGATGGACCTGGCAACCCCTCCCAAAAATCAATCTGCCATTGAAAACCCTATGAACAGCAGAGAAGCACGGACAATAGTGTTTCTCCTGTTATACATAGGGTAACTATGAGTCTAATATCGACTGAATGGCACATAACAACAACAATTAATTGCAAATCATTCAGTCATGATCTATTGGAGAAAGCCCTCTTAACTTCATACTACTGTGAGATTAGTGCCCAATTTCAGGCTATGACAGTTCTGATGGGTTCCATGGACAAGTACTCTTCACAGTGGTATAATGATCTCCCTAGACATATGTCATCCACTTTAAACTAAAGTCCCTGAAGGCAGACTGTGATCCATTCATTTTAGTACCCCTGACAAAGTGGTACAATTCTCCTGCAACAGAAGAGGACTTGGCATCCCCCAAAGGAACGAGGGCTTCAATTATGAGAGGAAACATGCTTTTTCTACAAAGTGTTGTTAATGACTTTGGTGTAATGATTAATCTTGTCAGCTTGATGGAGAAACACCTAGAACAGATATTAGTAAAACATACCTTTGTGTGTTTCTATGAGGGTGTTTCCAGGGAAGGTTAGATCATGAGGGCTCTGACCTAACTTCATTTAAAATTTGACTGTTGGGAGGTAGTGGAACTCTGGAAGGTGGGGCATGGTTGCAGGAAGGAGGACACTAGAAGAATGTTCTTTGGGACTATATCTTGCCCTGACTTCTTGTTACTGCTCTGCTCTGCTTCCTGGCCACCATGATATCAGCTGCTCTGCCACATATTCCCCTCCATGATGGACTAAAATCTGTGAAACTATAACTAAAATAAACCTTTCTTCCTGTAAGTGGTTCACCTAGGTATTTTGGTCACAGCTACACAAAAATAATATATTTGACTAAAAAAAAGATGGGGTTGGGATTTAGCTCAGTTGGTAGAGCTCTGCGCTGCAGTCTCTGAGGTCCAGAGTTCAATTCCCAGCACTGCAAAAATCAGAGAAGGACCTGGCAATCCACTCCCAAGGCAATCCCGAGACAGTCAGCCATTGAAAACCCTATGAGGGTCGCTATGAGTCGGATACCGACTCCACAGCACCTAAGAACAACAACAACAACAACAACAACAACAACAAAAAGATAGTGTCATCATTTGTGTATGGGCTGAACAAACACTGGAAAGTTGAAAGAATGGTAGTTTTCTGGGAAAAGTTGAGTTCATTTGATAGCATGTTGTATGTGAGGGGATATTTGATGTCAAAGAGAGACACAAAAAATTCAAGAGCACGTGGTGCTATGGCACACACCTGTAATCTTAGCTACTCTGGAGGCTGAGACAGGAGGATCACAAGTTCCAGCCAAGAGGCAGCCAGTACAAATTTGCAAGACCTTGTCTCAAAACAAATAAACAAAATGAAGTAGGAGCTCAGGTCAGTGGAAGAGCACTTGTGTAACATGCACAAAGCCTTGGGTGCAATAACCCAGTACTGCCAAAAATAAATAAATAAATAAATAAATAAATAAAAATTAATAAATAAAAAAGTCAAAAGCATAGTATAGTCAAGAATGGGAAGCTTTGTACAGATTTGGAGAAGGAAGATTAAGTCTAAAGAAAGAGGAAATGACATAAATGGAGGAATAAAAGAGCACAGTGTTGGAAATCCTATACAGTTCAGTTTGGAGATAGAATAATCTGAGGGTTCTAAAGGCCAGTTTTTATGTGGTATTGACCTCATGGCGTGGGGTACAGCTGTTGCTTGAGATGATACAGGAAGCTGGGCATGACTTGGGATCAAATGGGCCAGAAAGGAGCTAGAGCTGTATATTTGCCCTCTAGTGAATGGTTCTGGATGGGCATACAGATGCCACACATTTATTCATTCATTAATGCAACATTGTTGAATGCTCATTAAGTGACTATCAGAGTATGAGAAACTGAGTTGATATTCCATTAATGTTTGCTAAACAAATGCTAAATGCTTTGAGGGTTACAAAAGTAAATTAGATGTGATATAACCCTAGTTCTCAACAGGATTTAAGCATTTAGGGAGGCAGAGAGGACTAAACAGAATACCACTGAAAACACATCAATTGATTTTAGCTTGAAAGATAAATACAATCCTAGCAGATGGAGTGTACATAGGACAGGAATTTAGACATGCAAAGTGCATATTGTTGTTGTTAGGTGCCGTGGAGTTGGTATCCGACTCATAGCAACCCTACATACAACAGGCGAAACACTATTGTCAGTGCTTCTCTGCTGTTCATAGAGTTTTCAATGGAGGATTGATTTTTGGGAGTGGGTTGCCGGGTCCATCTCCTAAGCCTATAGCACCTGGTATTCCCTGTTGGTCTCCCATCCAAGTACTAACCAGGACCGACCCTGCTTAGCTTCTGAGATCTGACAGGATCAGATGCCACAGGGCTAGGGCTGCAGGCAAAGTGCACGAGTAGACATGTATTAGAAATCGATAAACCTGTCTGTGGAAATGTTAAGATCTCTAGTAGAGGAGTGGGGACAACCCTGCTGGTGAGATGCTCTCACTTCATACCAAGTGAGAGGTAGATGCAGTTCAAAGTTGTATAAACGGATGAAAACATGTGACAGTTTCCTGTTGGTGAGTCTGCACGTATTTCTGGAAATACCCTTAGGAAATTCACTGCTCTACTGTAGCTCATCATCTCTTTTTCACACTAAGCATCCAAATTATTCTTGAAGATCTCAATAAAAAGCAACCAATGGGATTGAAAAATAAATCTAGATCTTAGGGTCCATTCCACACAGCAAAAGACCACAGAGCTTCACCACAATACCAGTATGCTCAGGGACCCTCGGGGGTGAGCAAGAGCTGGTCAGTGATGCAAAGAAGGACCTGGGGAGCCTTCTTATATAAAATGAACAGGAACTTTATTAAGCTGTTCCTTTGCAAGAGAGCCTAACAGTTTCTAGCTGACAGCACAGGTTGCTGCTGCTATGATGGAATAACAGCTCCGCATCAGAGTAACAAATGGCTCTGATGTCCTCGCTGGCTACGCTGAAGGTCTGGTGATGTTGCCTCTCACCGGTCGTCTTCTCTCACCTCCTCCCTGGCACGGGGGGATTGAGAGCTCTTCTTGGCTTGCTCGAGGTCTTCTTTCTTGACCTCAGAGTTTTGCCTCTTGGTGGCTTGATGGAAGGTCTGAAGGATCAAAGCAGCGAAGTCAGGTGTAAGATGTAACAACCAGAGCCAAGGAGGTCAGGAAGAAAGAAAAGAAAGGACCCTTGGGGTAGTCAGTAGTCTGCTTACATACTCTCTAGGTGGGGGTGTGGACCAGAATGCAATCATTCAGAGTGGCTTGTGCCAGGAGGATCGGGAAGTTGGATGCAGACTGGACCAATCACTGAACATTCCTTAGTAACTTATTGGATAACTCTGGGCAGCCAATCAGGCTGAAAAAGGCCACACCAGAGCTGGGCCATTTAAGGGCTGTCTTAAATCACTTGATGGGAGAGGTAATAGGTTAAGGAGAGACGGCAGGTGAAAGGTGAACTGGGACTTAGGTAGATTAGCTCTTATGGAATCAAATAGGTCCCAGTCCAGATTCCTGGGTTAAGGGTAACCAGATGTGGCAGAAACAGGGCAGGATCTGGGGAGGGCTCAGACCTCGGCCCAGGCCAAGTGGGGCTCAGTCCTGGCACCCTCCTGCTCCACCTCAGGGGTGTCCAGATAATTCCCTACATCTTCAAAAATCTCTGGACTGCATAGAGAAACCAGCTCCAGTTGGGCTGTCCTACTGTTTAACAAAGTGACTTTGGGCAGTTTCCTTCCTTTTTGAGTCTCAGTTTTTCCGTTATGTTAAAAATAATGTTGAATTCAATGTTATCTCAAATTGTTTCTGGCATGGAGTGACTTTGTTTCTTTTTTATTTACATTTGGTTAAAACACAGATTGCTCCTTGGAAGCAAGAATGACCAGACTGCACCTTACATATTTCGGACATGAAGTCAGGAAAGAACAACCCCTGGAGAAAGAGATCATATTTGGGAGAGTGGCAGGTCAAAAAAAAAAAAAAAAAAAGAAACCCCTTCACCAGATGAATTGACACAATGTCTGCAAAATCATGTGCCTGGCACAGAATCAGGAAGTGTTTCAATCAGCTGTACATAGGGTCTCTATGAGTCAGACTCCGATGGTACCTAACAATACAACAATAACAAAACACAGAAAAGAAAGTGCACAATCTAGTCAAAATAGAACCTTCAGATAACTTTTTCCAGAATGATTTAAATAATTACATATGAAATAAACTATGGGTAAAAACAGGTAAGGGTGAGGATTTAGCTCAGTTGGTATAGCACCATTCTGCAGTCTCTGAGGTCCCAGGTTCAATTCCCAGCACCACAAAAATGGGAGGAGGACATGTTAATCCACTCCCGAGGCAATCTGGAAACAATCAGCTGTTAAAACCCTATGAGGGTTGCTATGAGTCAGACTTGACTCAATGACACCTAGCAGCAACTACAACAACACCACCAAAAACAGGTGATCTTAGCATCCCACAATTCTATGAACTGAGTAATAAAACAATAACAAATTCCCTATGGCAGAATTGGCTTGGAGTTTCTCTCTTTCAGCAAATTAAATCAACCCAAGTCATCAGACCTTTAATTTCCGTTTTAAAGTGTGAAAACACACAAGCAATCATCGAAAAATATAATTACAGGGTGAAATAAATAAGGCAGAGTGTGTATGTGTATGTGTGTATTTTAAATTATCCTTTTCAGGATAAATGAGTTTGGGAAATTATTTCTACAGAATGAGTTTTTCTACTGTTGAAGAGTTTTCCCTCTAATGTATTCAAATTTAAGTGAAACGATGAATAAAAGTGCATCTCCCAATGCTGAAGTAATGGGCAATCAGAAGGAAAGATAGATCTCAGCCATTATGTCCATATAATGAGTTTGATTTCCAAAGGTGGTATTTCCAGTTACACTGCTGTTGCTACTATCACTGAAATGATAGACTAGATTTTTTTTCTTTCTTTTGGAAAACTATGGCTTTTTCTTGGAAGTTTAGACTGGTCTGCTTGTTCTACTGCTACTATTCAGAAGTGGCATAAAGTCTCATTAACTGATGCCAGCTGACTGGGAAGTGAGTTGATAAATGTCTTCTTACTGGTGGGAAGGTAGGCAAGTCTCACTTATCATCTGCTGCTTGGAATCATGACAGCCTGTGACAGTGCTGTCATGCTGTAAGCAAGTAGGATGGAGAGCCAGTTTAGCTTCTGTTCAGCTCCTTTTCCCAGCATAATGTGTGCGAAACAAAAGCCATAGGATCAATGCACAGCTGTGTGTTCCTGAACTTCTGCCTTGTAAGAGTAAAGAGTATGGAACAAAATGGCCTCATTAAGGGCATGACAAATTATTGAACAGAACCCGGTTCCTTTTTTCCCTTGATGTTAAGCACATAGCATCTCGTCTCAGAAATTCGGGGCACTTCTATTGCATTTTGCTTGGAGGCTTGTATTTGCCCCAGAGAGAGAGGAAGAATATTCTTGAGAAGATCAGGGTTAGCAAAAAAGAGGACATTAGCATTTCCCTCAGGCATTATGAGCTATCAAATGATTCTGCAAGTCAGACTTAGTAATGTCAAGTGTTTGCATGTTTGGGGGGGATGTGCAAGCTGACTGCCATGAAGTTATTTAAAATACAAGGAGACAGTTTGTGTAAACATTTTCCTTGGGTCCAAATCTACCAATCGGTGAAAAGGTTAACATAAATTGCATGTATCCAGATCCTCAAATAACAAAGGTCCATTCATCCACTCTTTCATTTATTCACTGGACAAATATTTATGGAATACCTGGCACAACAGAGAAATCAGCCCAGAAAGTCCTGCACTTTGAGAACTTTCAATTCTAAATAGATCAACCATTTTAGCATTCTCATAATTTTAATTTGTGTTTTTTGTTTTAATTTTAATTTTAATTTTTTGTGGTTCTTGGGGGTTGAACCCAGGTCTTTGCATATACTTTGCAAGTACTCTACAACTGGGCTGCACCCCAGACCATTTATTATTTTTTGTTCTGTGACAGGGTCCTGCTAAGTTATACAGGCTGCCTTTTGCCTCAAACCCAAGATCTTCCTGCCTCTGCCTCCTGACTTGTTGGGATTACAGGTGTGAGCCACTGCTCCTGCCTATAATTTTAACATTTATATGTGGAGTTGTATACATACACATTCATGTGTGTACACACACAGATACAGCGCTGTCATCAAATGAGTTTCTTTTTTCTTTTTGTGGTAGTTGTGAGGCATGATAAAGAAAAATGGAAAATTTGGGGGACATGGGAAGGAAAGGGCTTTTCACCCTCAGACCTGGTCTGAATCTTGTCAGCTGAGAATTCTAGCAGAACCAAAAGAAGAAAGGTTGCTGTGTGAACCACAGAAATCAGTGCTTCCCCTAAAATCCCACCAAACCAAATTATGGACTAAAATTAAAGTTAACAGACCTAGACAGGATAAAAGACAGAAAATTTGGGAGACATGAGAAAGGAGAGAAGCCCCTCACTCTGGAATCTGATGACATCTCCCACTGACTGAAAATCAGCAGCTTTAACTCAAGGAATCTGCTCAGAACCCCCAGTGGTTGAGAGGCAACAATACCTAAGTAACAAGATCAGGAAAGCCTGCTTACATGGAGACAATTCTCATCTTCCTGTGGGTTCTCAAGAGTGTCAGAGACAACAAATAGACTATGCTTTCTCAGACCCTGAGTGTTTCTGACTTTTGAGTTTAACATTACTAACATCTCTCTCCCATCCCCAAGCCTAAATGTTGTTGTTGTGGTGGTTAGGTGCCGTCAGGTCGACTCATATCGACCTTTATAGGGTTTTCAATGGCTGCTTGTTTTCAGGATTGCCTTGGGAGTGGATTGCCATGTCCTTTCCTCATTTTGCAATGCTGGGAATTGAACTCGGGACCTCAGAGAGTTCAGCGCAGTACTCTACCAACTGAGCTAAATCCCAGCCCAGCCTAAATATCATACCCCATAAAATCACCTTACAATTTACCTTACACAAAGAAATTCTTTAGGATAAGAGGCATAGGTAAACCAGCTCATGTTGCCTTTACTTATAGTAAATTTTTGACTCTATACTTAATTTTTAAACCTTGTTTAATCCTTGAACCTAGTTTAAAAAATGACACAAAGCCATGTATATACTCATTGTAAAGCCACACCCAGGTGTGCCTCCCTCTCTAGACACTGCTCTCTTTAGACACTTGCTCTAAAGCATGTACTACGTCTCACATTTTACCTTATGAACTTCCAACTGCTTTGCTCTCGTACTGACTTCTCTTAAAATTCATTTTTGCTACCGAGACAAAGACCCAGCTTTCACCTGAGTGGAGGTCCCAACAAGGGGAATTCTTCAGGTTAAGGCAGTAGGAGAGCTGGACTGCAGCTCCCACTGCTGGGGACAGTTGGGGGCTGAACCTAGGGTCTTGCATGTACTTTGCAAGCATTTTAACCACTAAGCTGAACCCCTAGCTATTTTTTCCTTTTTATTTTTGAGACAGAGTCTTGCAGATACACAGGCTGCCTCTGGCCTCAAACTCCAGATCCTCCTGCCTCAGCCTCCTGAGTTACTGGGATTACAGGTGTGTGCCACTGGGCCTGGCTCTGATAAGGGTCTTAATAGGAAAAAATAACAGAAATAGTAAGTAATAATAGACACTGACTGTAGTTTGTTTAAACTGCAAACAAATTCCTGCATGGATACAAGGTAGCTCATAAACTTGTAGAGAATGTTAGGGAATTATACTTGGATACAAAGCAGGGCAGAAAACCATAGCCATTAACCCAGAGCAAGCATGCCAGGACACTAGCTGAGCAGAGGATGCTGTAGCTTACAGACCCAGACGTGTATGGAAGTTGCCACTGAAATCGGTAACCCCCACATGTGGGCTTCCAAAGCTATTGCCTCCACTGGCTCTTTTTCTCAGGGTCACAGCCAATGAAGCAAGTCACTAGGAGCCGTTTTAAATTGGGTGAGCTTAGTCAGAATGAACAAGAAATTGATTCCTGTTGAAACACACACCGCCTTTGGTCAAATTTTGCCAACTGCAAAGGAGGGGGCTTCTTCCTCCCTGCCCCTGTCTGAGAGCAACTTCTCGAAGACAGGACATGTTTGATTTCACTGCTGTCCTGGCAGTCTTTAGAGTAATTCCGATGCTCAATGAAGGCAGGAATGGAATCATTTATTATGACTGGTTGTTAACGGTTATTTATTTATTTATTTTCTTTCTCTACACATGACATCTTTTTCTCCTTCCTCAGATTTGAGTTGCCTTTTATGTTTCTAAACATTTCTTAAGGCCAAATAGAATAAGATGTGTCTTTGGTCCCTTCCAGATCTTTTGGAGACCCCATGGGGCTTCTCTGAGGGATGGGTAAGTGTTCTGTGTCCCCAGAAAGGCATTTCCAACCCTGGGCAAGAAGCATACAGGGGAAAAGAGGCAGAGAGAGCAGAGCCACTTGGCTGCCAGGCCCTGAGGACAGTCACCTCTTCCGCTCTCCTCTGAGATCAGGCAGACAGTTTTGAATGGATACCTTTCTGATAATTGTTTAGTGTCAATGAGTTATGCTTCCCTGAGAATGTCACCTTGTGATTTTGAGTGGCCTGCAAGGAAAGAATAAAGTGGTGTGATCTCAGTGTCCCACCCTCAAGGAGGCTCAGATCTTAGAGGCTCATTATTCAGAGCAGACATTTAATCACAGGGAGTTGAGTGTCAAGGTCAGATTCCTTGAGAAGAGCCAGTGTGAGACACTCTTACTTTTCAAGCAAATTTCATGTGTGCCATAAGTCTTAGAAAGTTAAAAAGAAGGTGGGACTTGTTAGATATTAAATTTAGGAACTTATTTTTATACCTCTAAGACATTTTCCTTCTTTGCTATTAGGAAACTGTCCCGAACTTTTAAGATTTTAATAACACCACATACAGCCTGGAAGAAATTAACCTACAAATCAAGTCCAGAATGCATAAAGTGCAAAAGATAAAACTAGTGGAGTTTACATTTCTAAACAAAAACAAAGTACCATTTTCTTGTGGTGCAGTTCTTCTCTCTCTTGACTTTCCAAATATAACATAATGCCAGCATATATCTTTAGATAGATGGATAGATAGATAGATAGAAACGTAAACACACATGTGCTTCCGTGTGCATATATCTATACACATGTACATCACAAAGTACATTCAGAGGAAGGAAGAGAACCCACATCTATGTGGTACCTACAGTGCCTAGGAAGTGGAAGGTGCTTTACTTGCTTTCTTATTTGTTCAACACAGGGAAAACAGCAGTTACATAATAAAAGTGCTGTTAGTTTTTAATTTTACAGATGAGAAAACTGAGGCTTAAAGAGGTTGTATAGGCTTCTCCAGCCAGCGCAGTTAATCCATGGCAGAATGAAGATTTGAATCACAATCTCTTGGCTTCTCCACCACCGTGCCTTCCCCTAAGCCATTTGTGCAGCCTGTATATTTTCTGTATTTGACATCCATGATCTTCAATGATATTGCCCTCTTGTCAAGATCAGGCATAAACAAGTATGGGGACAAGGTCTGTATTTTTCTCCAAAATTTATCTTTAATGTATTCTAGATGGTGTCTTTGATTAGGTTATTTCAATATTGATTATCTGTGGGCATTTATTGGGTATTTTCCTGGGGACTGCCTTCCATTCTGAGCTTGAAGAACTGCTGGATGGACTGAAGAGTGATAGACTGGTTGTAAGAGTACAACCTAGAGAAGGCAGCCTGTGCAATTGTAGCCAATTCCCCAAGGGATAGCTGTGAGGTCCCAACCCCTGTGGGTTCTTACCCACAGATAACCATTAGGAGAAGATGACTACCTGCCTCAAAAAAAGGAACATCTCAAGCAGCCGTGACTGAGGTGAAAACCCACCAGGTGCCAAGAAGTTTGTGGCAAGAATTCAGCAGGATTGCATCAGCCAGTTCCCCTTTTTGCAGAAACTACTTCTTCCTCCTATACCCATCCCCCCATACCTAAAAGACCCTATAACTCACCCCCCAGCAGGTGACTGCTGTTCCTCTTGCTAGGACCAGCTGACCTTCACCCAGGTGCTTATAATAAAAGCCTTTTGCATTACATACAACCTAGTGTGATGGTGTGATCTCCTTCTCTGCTCGTACCTGATAATATCTAAAACTTTTCATTCCCATTTTTCATCTTGCTTCAATTTCAGATTCTTCTCTATCAATGGCAGATCACTTTAGTCACCTCCTGGGAAATTTCCCCATCCCTTTTGTTATTTTGAAGTGATGTGCCACATCTTTTTATCAAAGTGTAAAAACTTATCTTCCACTTTTGGATTCCCAGATGTCTAGATGAATAACAAGCAACAAACAGAAAACAAAACAAAACAAAACCCTTCAAACACATCTCACATGTGTTTCCTCAAGACTCAGCCAAAAATGAGTTCGTTTATAAGCAATTCATATGGTATACAGGAGACTTACTGGTGGCTAAAATGTTTAGTCACATAATAGCATCATTGAAAAACTGAAAACATGTTTTGGAAATGGAATTAAAAGGATTTGCCTAGAAGGCCAATGATTAAAACTGTGGACAAGGAGGAGACATTACAAAGAAGTATCAAAGACAGAACTGAAAGTTTCTGCTGCGGAATCCAGGGAACATTTTTGCTGTCAATTAAGATGCCAAATGATAGGAAATGTATATGAAGCAGGGAAACCTCATGTTCTTTTGATCATATTAAAACTGATTTATTAGGCACCTGAGTGAAAATGGTAATTAAGCTTTTAATGTATTAATGTAATAATGTATCAATGTATTAATGCTTATTGGAAAAGTCAAGCAGAACCACAAATCTGAGAATAACTGACAATACCAATAACAAATATTTTATACACATATATGTCTTAATGTATGAATAGTATTTAATTATCTATCTATCTATCTATCTATCTATCTATCTATCATCTATCTACCTGAATACTACTAGCCATAATGTACAACTAGTACAGATTTTGTTTGGAGATAAAAGTTTATATTCACAGCAATATTTTAAATTGAAATATTACAATAGACTTTCACTTTCATTGGTTTGCCTACCTGGATGATTTGAAGAATTTGCTTGGCAAGCAAACAACAGGATCCTTGATAATACACAATTTTAAAGAACATTGCTGGACCTCAGAAAGCAATATTGCCAATAACTACTGAAAAAATAAAATTAAAACAAAATAAACCTCTAACTGAAATCTAAGTGGGGAGCAGGAAGTTAATTCTCTTCTTTCTTTCTTTCTTTCTTTCTTTCTTTCTTTCTTTTTTTTTGGTCATACTTGAGAGTTGAACCCAGGGTGTCATGCATGCCTTTTGCAAGTGTAATCTCAATAAAAAATTCTAACATGTTTTCTCGTAGTGCTTTGCCAGTCAGTTATGTAACCAGTGGTGTCCAATCCTGTCAGATCTTGGAAGCTAAGCAGGGTCGAGCCTGGTTAGTACTTGGATGGGAGACCGCTTGGGAACACCAAGTGTTGTAGGCTTGGGAGAAGGACCTGGCAACCTACTCACAAAACTCAATCCACCATTGAAAACCCTATGAATAGCAGAGAAGCACTAACAACAGTGTTTTCCCTGTTGTACACAGGGTCGCTATGAGTCAGACACCACCTTCACAGCACCTAACAACAACAATGCCAGTTGAGTTCAGATGGAAATCATTCATAAAAAAAGAACAAAAAATGCTGGAAAATAAAGCTACAAGGAGGAACTAAAGCTCAACTAGAAAGGTTTACTAATTAAATCAATGTAGCAATGGCTCATGAGTAGATAAACAGAGGAGTGTAATAAAATATAAAGCGTATGTATGTGAAATTTTACACATGATACAAGTTGGCACTGCAAACACTTCTGGAAATATGCACTTACTAAGAAATGGTAAAGGGACAACTGTTTAGTATTTTGAAAAAAAAAGATAAAAAACTCTACTTCTCCATCATATATAAACATATAAAGGAATAGATCAAGGAACTTAAAAAAAGGAGTTAAACTATATATACAATTGAAAAAATGAGTAATTGCAGCTGAGCACAGTGGCACATGCCTATAATTCCAGTGACTCCAGAGGCAGAGGCAGGAGGATCACAAGTTTGAGACCAGAGGCAGTTTGCATAATTTATTAAGACCCTGTCTCAAAAAATAAACAAATGGGCCAAGGGTGCAGCTCAGGGGTACAGCACTTGTAAAGCATGCAAGCGGGAGGCCCTGGGTTCAACCCCCAGTACTGAAAAAAGAAAAAAAAGGAAAAGAAAGAAATAATGAGTAATTTCATTTACATCTTAGATAGAGTTAAATTGCCCAACTATGAAGTAAATTCCATTTACAGTACAAATAAGTACTAATAAATTGCCTATAAATTAAGAGAGGCTAGGATTTAGCTCAGTTCGTAGAGCGCTGCACTGCAGTCTCTGAGGTCCCTAGTTCAATTCCCAGCACCACAAAAATGGGAGAAGGACCTGGCAATCCACTCCCAAGATAATCCCGAAATAGTCAGCCATTGAAAGCCCTATGTGGGTCCCTATGAGTCGGATACCAATTCAACGGCACGTAACAACAACAACATAAGTAAGAGAATAAAACACTTCACATTAAAGTAGGAAAAGTGACTTAAAGTTTGATTGAACAATTGGAAGAAAGGATGACTAAAATTCACAAAAATAAAGACAATTTCCTTTAAATATACTAAAAAGTCTTTTCATTCACTCACAATTAAAAAATGTAAGAGAAACACGCTTAACCTACCATATTTAATTTATAAATTTGACAAAATACTGTAGATTATTGTAAATCCTCAATGCACTTTCCAGAACTGGTATTATTGTAGTAATAATTAGCGCACCTAGATATTGATTGCCTGCAGCGGTAGCCCTGTGGCATCCGATCCCATCAGATCTTGGAAGCTAAGCAGGGTCGGGCCTGGTTAGTACCTGGATGGGAGACAGCTGGGAACACCAGAAGCTGTAGGCTTGGGAGAAGGACCTGGCAACCCCCTCCCAAAAATCAATCTGCCATTGAAAACCCTATGAACAGCAGAGAAGCACTGACAATAGTGTTTCCCCTGTTGTACAGAGGGTCGCTATGAGTCGGATACCGACTTGACAGCACCTAACAACAAACAACAAGATATTGATTATGTTTTCTAAAAACTATTCCTCACTAAAAAGAATGAAGAGTTCTCTTAGAAACATCTGGATACTTGATTAGTCTTTTTTCTCCATATAAAGTCCACTGCCTCATGCCCAGCAATCTGAAGATTATCATCTATATCTCCTACAGCTTCTTCTCTTCCAGCTTGTAGTTTGCCAAATTTCCAATCCCGGAACCCTTGGGCTTTTGAAAATGTGGGGTAGACGAAGGATAGGATAAACTTCATACATCTTGTGACAAAAAGATTATGCTAACATGATAATGAGGGTATTTCAAATGGCCATAGGAACAAATTTGAAGGGACTTGTTCCAGTTGAATCTGCTATAATTTAAGCATTAACATAAATAATGTTATAAATGGATTACAAATAATAAGATCAACTGAGATTGCATGAATTTGTATTGATATATATCTGAACACAAGTAAATAAGGAGAAGAGGAAGCTTCTCCCTTAAAGTGTTATGCAAACCAAAAAATGTGGCTGTGATGATGGAATTAGAAAACCATCACAGCAATAACAGCTTAAGGCAAGAATCATCACTGGCTGTCAAATGAGTAGATGAAAATTTAATGGGAAGTAGAATATTTACATCATCAAATTATATTCCCACAATATACTTACTAATTATAAAGTGGAAACAATAAATTTATAGTGAAATAATCTGGTAGAGAAAACCTTAATCAAAATAATCAAAGGAAATTTTAACCAAAGTCCCCCATCTCCCAACCTTGGTCACTAATTCTTTAACCAGTTTTTCAGGGGTGAGAACTGTACGCTAGCTCCTTTTTAGAAACAGAGACTAATTCTGTTCTTCATTCATGGAAAGAATCTTTTACCTCTGTTGTACTAAGTTGAATTTCCAGATACCTCTAGTGACTGTTGGTTCTCAAACTCAAAATGCCAGTTTGAGGCTTCAGCTCATTTACTAATTTATAATTTAAGAGTAGCTAAGTCTTTGGGCTGGGGATAGAGCTCAGTGCTAGAACACTTGCCTAACACACTGTGCTTCTTCCCTAGCATGGGAAAATAAGTAAGCGAGTAAGCAAACAAACAAAAAAAGTAACTACGTCTTCTAATTAAAGCAAACAAATACTATCAAAGTTATGTGCTCAGGGCACAGGGAATAGGAGGGAATTTAAAGGAAGAAGTTATACAAATTTAAAAAATGTTATGCACAATAAAAACGTACATAATGATAATATAGAAGAGTATATATAACATATATACAAATTAGCAAATTGTTACACAGAAAGTGCATTAAAGATGAACCAAATCAAGAGGAAATGCAAGCCGGCCGTGGTGGCGCATGCCTGTAATCCCAGTGCCTCCGGAGGCAGAAGTGGGAGGATCGAAAGTTCGAGGCCAGAGGCAGTCTGCATAACTTAGCGAGAGCCTGTCTCAAAAAGTAAAAAAAAAAAATGGGCTGAGGGTACAGCTCAGTGGTCCAGCACTTGCAGAGCATGCAGGCACGAGGCCTTGGGTTCAACCCCAGTACCACAAAAAAAAAAAAAAAAAAAAAAAAAAAAAAAAACATGAAAAGCATTGTCAGCACACCAAAGCCCCCCTTTCCTACCCCTTCAGTTTTTACATGGAGCTATAGTTGGTAGTTTTGATCTCTTGGCTGCAGAGTATTCCATTACATTAAGGGTTGGTGAACTACACTGCTGAGTTAAGTCTAGTTCACCACCTGCTTTTGTAAGTAAATTTTATTAGAAAATAACCATGATTTTTCTCTTACAAATTGCATATATACCTGCTCTAAAATTGAAGAGTTGAGTGATTGAGATGGATCAGAAAGCTTAATCTGTTTATTATTTATCCTTTTACAAAAAAGTTTGCCAACCCATTATTACAAGATTACACTATGATATTTTATCCATTTCAGTGTTGATGGAGATGACACTGCAAATAATGCTGCTGTGTGTGCATGTCCACACTTTTTCTGGGTCATACATTTGTATGCCTCCATAAAGGTATATTTAGGAAAGGAATGATTGGATTTTGGGAACACATAACTTCAATGTTGTGAGATAATGCAAACAGATTTCCAAAGTGATTGTATTAATTTACATTTCCACTGTTGGAATTCTTTTTATTTTATATCCTTGGCAACATTTGTTATTATCAGAACTTTTAGTTTTACTCATTTTGATAAATGTGTAGTCTTAATTTTGATTTCCTTAATGGCTAATGAGATTGACAATCTCTTTGTGTTTACTATCCATCTAGACATTCTCTTTTGTAAGGTCCACATTCAGTCCATCTGGGTTTTCCTTCTACCTTTAAGTTTTGAGAATATAAAAATTTGGATTGTATATATATATATATATATATATGCATATACTATGTATATATGTGCATATATAATATGTATATATGTGTATACATATAATATGTATGTGTGTATGTATATGTATATGTTACAACTATTATGTCCCTTGTTCCATTTTGCTTTTTACTCATTTGATAGTGTTTTTTGATGAACAGAAGTTCATAACTTTAATATGGGTCCAGAGATCAAGATTTAAGATTACTGTATTTTATCTTTTTTCTTGTTTAAAAATATTTTTCTATTTCAAAGATATGAAAGTAGTTTTCTACATTATCTCTTAGTTTTAGAAGTTATATTGCTTCACATCATTCATAATTTATTGGAAGACCATAATTTCTCTCATCTCTCTATAATGTCACATTTGTAAAAAATTCAATGAATACAAATTCATAGGCCATTTCTATGATGCCCATGGTTTATTCTAATACTACATTATCTTAAGTCTTGATACCCAGAGAACAAGTCCCCCTGAATTATTATTCCTGAAGAGAATTTTGAATATTCTTGAGCCCTTGCTTTCCATATTACTTTTAGAATTATCTTTACAGTTTACATACAAATACACACATAAAACCTGATTTTGATTTTAATGATGATTAAATATAGATTATACTTATAGATCAATTTCGAAACTTTTATTAACTTTTTGCATTAGCTGCTAAGGACGTTCTGAAAAATATATATTTTTTTGCATTTTCCTCCTTTATTAATAACTGATGACTAATATAGCATTGGCTTTTTCCATTATACATCCTTTACATCACTTCTGGTAACACTTCCATCAACCCCCAAAATTTATGCAGCCTTTTGGCTAATATGTAGTAAAGCTCAAATGTTTATTTGGGTTACATTCCCCTGTTTTTCCAATGTAATTATGAAGATGCACTGTTTACACTGAGATCGTCCTTTCCCCATTCTTCCCTCAGCATTGACCCTTCTCCCTATCCCACCGTTCTCAATCCTCACTTCCCTCTGCTGGTTCCCTCTCTCCTTCCTTTATAGTATCCTTTCTTTCTTAACTTTAATTGTACATTTTTAACATATTGATTTATATATAGGATTTTTTCTTCCTTTAGGTATGATTCAGCTCCCACATTTGAGTGAGAACATACCTTATTTCTCTTTTTGAGCTTAAAATGATGTTCTCCAGTTCCATGCATTTTGTTGCAAATGACTTTATTTCTTTTTTATTGCTGAGTAGTATTCCATTGTGTGTATGTACCATAGCTTTTTTAAACCATTCTTCTATCGATGGGCACCTTGGTTAGTTCCATATCCTTGCTATTGAAAAAAAATGCTGCATTGAATATGGAGACCCATATGTCTGTGGTATGATGACTTGTCTCCCTTTGGGTATATTCGTAGTGGTGGTATAGCTGCTGGGTCATATGGAAGCTCTATTTTTAGTTTTCTGAGGTATCTCTATAGTGATTTCCAAAGTGGTTGAACCAATCCCACCAGTCCCACCAACAGTGTAAGAGAGTCCCTTTTTCTTCACAACCTTGCCAGCATTTATTATTATTTTGTTGATCTTGGCCTTTCTTACAGGAATTAGGTGGAATCTCAGAGTTCTTTTGATTTGCATTTCCCTAATGATTAGGGATATTGAACATTTTTTCATGTGCTTCATGGTCTTACAAACTTCTTCATGAAAAATGTTTTTAATTTAACATTAATCTAAATATTTAAACTTTCTCCTTACCCTTGATCTCAAGATCATTTTTGTGCATTTCTTTAGAGTTGTCCCAAAGTATATTAGGAGTGGTGCAAGGCATATATGCATTTTAAAATTGGAACAAAGTGTTGTGGTATAACATAATATCATTCTTGTCTATTTGATTAGGGTAATAACACTAAAACTTGTGCTACTTTATATATAATTTTTGCATCCAAGGCATGGAACCCTAATTTCAGTAGACCTGAGATTTTACTTAGCTATTAGTATTTTTAGAACCTTAGTAATTTTGGATCTTAAATAGTTTGGATCTGAAATATTCCTCAAAGGCCTATGTGTCAAAGGTTTGATCCCCAAGGTGGATCTAATGGAAGATGGTGGAACCTTTAAAAAGTGGAGCCTAGTGGGAGATCTTTTAGTTATTAGAAATGGGCTCTTGAAAGAGACTGTGGGACCATGGTCTCTTCTGCTTTCTCCCTTTCTTCCCCAGCAGGCCATGAGATTAGAGGAACCCCACCCCTACATTCTCCAGCCATCCTGTATCACCACAGGCCCAAAGCAGTGGGACCAACTCACCATAAGCTGAAATCTCCAAAACTGTGAGTCAAAGTACACCTTTCCTCTTTTTAAGTTGATTTACCTTTGGTATTTGTTACAGTGATAGAAAGCCAACTAACACAGCAGGTATTTCCAATAGATAAGTCTATATTGGGCATGCCATACAGAGAATAAGATGTCTAAATGCTGATAGCTCCATCCTCTTTGGCTTTGCACAAAACATTGAGACATGTGTTTGGAGTCATAGTTAATTAATTTCCAAATAAATGAGTCATGGACATATTTTGCTAAATCTTTCTGTACCATCATAAAATTCTACCACCCTATGGAGATGAATTGATGTAAGCATAACAGTTTAGGGTTATAATTTTTTCTTTGGTGTGTGCATACATGTAGTCCTCACAAATAAATCCATCTTTGGTGAACAATTTCCCAGATATATGTTTGTTTTCCCTGAACAAACACAGAAGAATTATGCCAGGCTGAATTAATAAAATGAAAAAGCCATATATATAGTAACCCTATAGATTTTCAAATATAGAATAAAATTTTTAATTTCTTCCAATCTTATTTTCAGCCATTTCAATAGGAAGAAAAGCCTTTCCAAAGAGGAATCTTTTAAGGTATTTTTTAAAGTAATAAGCCTGGGTTAATGTCTCACAGCCTGCAGTCATAGCACTGTGATGTCTGATCCCATTAGATCTCGGAAGCTAAGCAGGGTCAGGCCTGGTTTACTTGGATGGGAGACCTCCTGGGAACACCAGGTGCTGTGGGCTTGGGAGAAGGACCCAGCATCCCACTCCCCCAAAATCAATTCACCATTGAAGACCCTATGAATAGCAGAGAAACACTGACAATAGTGTTTTGCCTGTTGTATGTAGGGTCACTATGAGTTGAACACCGACTTGGTGGCACCTAACAGTAATGTCTCACATAATGAATTTGATACCCTTTAAAATAAAATGAAATGAAATGCCTATGAATCAAGCAGCTTTTCTTATTTCCAAATGAAGATAGTGAAATCAGGAAACTTAAATAAAAACTCCTGTTTACTGAGTGAGTAAGGTCTGCGTTTGATTTGAATAATGGCCTTGACTGGAGTGTGTAGTTCTCATATCATGTTCTTTCTTCCACTCATGAGGCCAAAGGGATCTTCAGGATAAAAGTGTAAGAAATTGGGATGTGTTTGTGAACTCAGAGAGTCACGTCCCTACTGAATGAAAACAGATAATTATTTCTACTGCCTTTTCTGGCATGTTATGGCTTAATTAATAGCTGTAAAGATGCTATGGATGAAATCACCATAATCACCAACAGGCATTTACATCCCATGGTACCTTTGAGTTCTTTGCCTTTCATCTTTTAGTCTTCTATAGCCATGGCAGTCACTGGATTTATGAACACATTGGCTTCTTTTCAGGACAGGAGAAGAACTGATGCTTTTAAATTACAGTGCTGCAGATGAATATTGAATATACCATGGACCGCCAAAAGAACCAACAGATCTGTCCTTGTTCTTGTTCTTGTTATGTGCCTTGAAGTTGGTGTCCAAATCATAGCAACCTTACATGAGACAGATGAAACACTAATCTGAGTGCTTCTCTGCTATTCATAGGGTATTCAAGGGCTGATTGTTTTTTGGGAGTGGGTTGATAGATCCCAGGAGGGGATAGTGTTCCCCTCCTGGGGATAGTGATAGTGTTAGTGTTCCCAGGAGGTCTCCCATCCAAGTACTAACCAGGCCTGACCCTGCTTAGCTTCTGAGATCTGACAGGATTGGACACCACAGTGATATGACTGAAGAAGTAAAACTAGAGTGCTCCTTGGAGGCAAGGATGGCTAGACTGCACCCTACATATTTTGGACATGTAGTTAGGAGGGACCAATCCCTGGTGAAGGACATTCATTATGTTTGGGAAAGTGGCAGGTCAATGAAAAAATGGAAAACCCTCCACTAGATAAATTGGCACAGTGTCTGCAACAATGGGCTTAAACATAAATTAGATTGTATGCCTGGCACAAAGTCAGGGAATGTTTCATTTGCTCCGCTGTACATAGGGTGGCTATGAGTTGGACCTGACTCTAGGGCACCTAACAACAGATGGGAAATGTTTCCTGGCTGAACAAGGTTTGGCTTTTTGC
Organism: Pedetes capensis; assembly: GCA_007922755.1. Taxonomy (NCBI): domain Eukaryota; kingdom Metazoa; phylum Chordata; class Mammalia; order Rodentia; family Pedetidae; genus Pedetes; species Pedetes capensis. Next base: position 48,264 of record VMDO01007162.1, on the reverse strand, counting down.
TGTAGGAAGGCTGCAAATAAAATGAACATTATTGACCAAGAAGGGTTGGAGTTTAGGTCACTTTGTAGAGTGCTGCTCTGCACTCTCCCAGGACCTTGGTTCAATCCCAGCAGTGAAAAAACAGAAGAAAGATGTGGCAGCCCACTCCCCAAAACAATCCCCAAACAATCAGCCATTGCAAACACTAGGAGGGTTGCTGTGAGTCAGAACTGAACTGACGCCACTTATCAACAGCAACAACAATTAGCTAAGCAAGTGGAAGCCCTGAGCAGAGCAGGCAAGTGTCTGAGAAAAGTGAGTTGATAAGTATTGCACTTATGGCCAGTGGCATATCAGACATATGTGACACCAGCAGAGGATCATTTTTAACAAACCTCACATGATTATTTTCAGTAATAATAACTTAGTCAGCAGTAATGATCATTTCAAAAATTTACTAGTTTTTTAAAAATTAACAACAAAAAATCCAAGTAAAAGAGTGCATATAGAATTAAAATCTCCACTTACCAAACAAAAGTATTCTATTTTGCAATTGGCATTCTGCTTTGTTCTTTTACATTTTAAAAAGAATCTAAAATTTGAAATGGTCATAAAGAATGACAGAACAAAAAACACTCATGTTGTTTGCTTCTCTTGTAGTTCCTTCGTTTATTTATTTATTTGTTCATTTATTTTTTGTGGTACTGGGGATAAAATCCAGGGCTTCACACATTTTAGGCAAGAGTTGTAACACTGAGCTATAGCCTTAGCCCACTAGTGTGTTTGTTTTGATTCTTCTTTTTAAACACAAGAACACCATCCTCCAGGCTCTGAAGATTAGAAACCATATCCTAGTGAACTGTGCTGTCAGTGAGCTCAGATGAATCCAAATTCTTACCCACTTGCTCTCAAAACAAACATCTGCCCCTGAGTCCATGTCTGTCAGGAGCCATTTGAATGATTAAGTGTTCTTAAATTAATTTCCATGTAGAATGCAGTGTTTATTAAAGGATAAGCAATATAAGTGTACTCTTTGGAATAGCATATATAATATCAAAACTCAAAAGTTGCAAATGCTTAGAATTAAAACTAAAAAATACTTTTTTTCTAGGAGAAATATTTTGTCTTTGACATTGTTTATAACTGGTAAAACCTGATGAGTTCATCACTATTATTATTATTATTATTTAAAATTCTGTACAGAAAGTGCACCTTTATTGTTTGCCTGCGGGGTGATTACCCCATAGTCTCCCTATGTCACATAGCCCTTGCTCTGTAACTGTTCCAGCCCTTGTTCCAGACCCCAGTCTGGAAGATCTTAGAGTAAAGGTGTTTCTGTATGTAAAACACCTTTGAGGAAATTAAGCTAAGTGTTAAGTGTAGGGCATGACAAGGCTGAGCAATCAACGGACCCTGATTTCCCTGGAAAAATGGGGAAAATGTATGGACTGAAGAATCTGTGAATGAATGCAGGACTGAAAACATCTGGTGGGTCTTGTGTTCCAGAAGCAGCCAAGGTTTTTGCTCTGAGGGGCAAAAAGAAGGCATGAGGCTGCTTACAGATGATCCAGACAAAGGTTGAGGGAAGCAAAAATTCCGCCTCTCTCTCCCAAAGCCCTGTGGCTAATCAGGTAGGTGTGGCTCAGGGATCAGAGTGGGAGTTGGAGATTCCTTCATAAGGGAACATGGCTCTGGATAGCCCAAGCCTCCTCCCTGGCAGAAAGCCCAGTGGACACAGAAGGCAGGGCCCTCCCTTGGGGTCCTTCAAAATGGCAAGCTGGATTAGTAAAATAATCAGAAGATAGGATTTTAGGCAGAACTGAGCTTGGGCACAGGCTCTGTCACCTGGCATTTATTTATGCCCTTCTGGCTATTTTATTTAACTTCTCTGACTACTAAAGTCTTCATCTTCAAAACAGAGTAATGCTATCAAGTGTTCCAGGATTTTCACAGATATAAGACAGTAATCCCCCGTGTGGTTGCAGGCTTGTTGTACTCTGGGAGTTGCTATGATGTTGAAAGCTGTGCCACTGGTATTTCAGATACCAGCAGGACCACCAATGAGGACAGGTTACAGCTGAGCTTCCATGCTAAGATAGACTAGGAAGAAGGACCCAGCAGCCCACTCCAGAAACAGCCATTGTAAACTCTACAAATAGCAGAGAAGAACTGTCAAATATATTGCTGGAAAATGAGCCCCCCAACCCAGGCTGGAAGATATTCAAGGAATGAATGGGGAAGAGTTGCCTATTCAAAGTAGAGTTGACCGTTTTTTGTTGCTAGGTGCAATCAAGTTGGGTCTGACTCATAGCAACCCTGTATACAACAGAAGGAAAGACTCTGTGACACTGTGCCATGCCACACACTATGTCAGTGCTTCTCTGCTATTCATAGGGTTTTCAATGGCTGTTGATTGTTTAGGGATTGCTTAATAATGAGAATGGAGTAAAGCTCCTAGGACCTCCTTTTGCTGATGTAGGATGAGTCAAAATTAGAAGAAACACAGTGGCTGCCACAAAGCGCTCAAACACAAAATGATTGTGTGAATAGCACAGTGGTTGTTGTTAGGTGCTGTGGAGTCAGTGTCCAACTCATAGCAATCCTACATACAACAGGTGAAACACTATTGTTAGTGCTTCTCTGCTATTCATAGGGTTTTCAATGGCTGATTGTTTTGGGGGAGTGGGTTGCTGAGTCTTTCTCCTAAGCTTCAGCACCTGGTATTCCCAGGTGGTCTCCATCCAAGTGCTAACCAAGCCCGACCCTGCTTAGCTTCTGAGATCTGATGGGATCGAACACCACAGTGGTACATGGTACAGCTGCAGGCATGACAATGGTAGGTAGTGTTTCATTCTATTGTACATAGGGTTGCTACGAATTGTATCTGATTCAACTGCACTTAACAAGAGAATAATACACAGAGACCTTCCCACACGTGGAGCACATCCAGATAATGTTGCTTACTGAGCTGTGGGAGAAATAAAAGTTAGTTTGGAAAGCCAGAGTCATAGCCCTAGGAGGAGCTCAATGTCTTGACTATAGAGCTGAAAGAAGTTGGAAGCCAATAGACATAAGGCCCTAAATGCTCCTTCTCTTGTGCAGGAGGCTGGAGTTCAGAATTGGGAGGACAGACTCCATTTCTGTCTTTGCTACTGGCTGGTGTGGGACTGGTGATTTGCCATTTTTCTTTTCCTAGGGCTTCCACAAGTTCTTCAAGACTGCCATGGGTGGTGGTTATGAGCCAGGTCAGACTCACAGTGACCTTACATACAACAGAATGAAACACTCTCCAACACTGTGCCATGCCCAGCACTAATGTCAGTGCTTCCCTGCTGGTCATAGGACTGTCAATGGTTGATTATTTTGGGAGTGGGCTGCTGGGTCCTTCTCCCAAGCCTACAACACCCAGTATTCCCAGGTGGTCTCCCATCCAAGTACTAACCAGACTTGACCCTGCTTAACTTCTGAGATCTGATGAGATTGGATGCCAGGGTGGTATGGTGTAGCTGTATCCATTGACATAGCTTCTACAAGTTAATGTGTCCTGAAATTCTAATTTTTATGTATTTTAATTAATCATTCACATTCTGATTGAAAAATGGTTACTTTTTCTAATTATATGCATAACATTGCAATGAACATCTTTGTGTGAAAATAGTGCTTTTGTTGTCTATTTTTTCCTTAAATAAACTGCCAGAAGTAGATCCAAATCAGAATATTTAGACATATTGTTATATATGTTTATCATATTCTGACAATTGCATTCTATTATATTAGTTTCAACACAACTCATACTATATAAGTATACAAATTTTATAATAATAGCTTTTTTCTTTTCAGTTTTGCATTTTAGTACATGGGTCATTACCTGTATCATGCACACACACACACACACACACACACGCACACACACACACACACACACACACACACACACACACTCATACCACTTAGTTGCCGTAAGATAAGCAGATCTGCACCCAACACCCTTTTGTCATGATCTTTTGCCTCACCACAGCAAAGAAACAACTAAGTGATCATGGACTGAAACTTCTGAAATTGTGAACCAAACAAACAATTTCTCCCTTTAAATTGTACTTCTCAGGTATTTATCATAGCAATGAAGAACTAACATAATTATTGATGAGATCAAAAGTTTTTCCAAGTACCTGGAATACTTCTCTGCAATACTTCCTGCTTGTTTAGGGCTGAAAAAGAGAATGCAGCCTGGGATCCAGAATGAATTGGTTTTAAATTATTGGTCTACAAATTGAATTTATAGACCTAACAATTTGAATTCAAAACTTTCAGAGGTGTTTCCTTTCACATTGTAGAGGTGATGCAGTCATAGATGAGACTTGGAAGTGGACTTTTGCCTTTAGGTATAATTATAACACAGAGAGACACAGAGAAGTTTCTTCTTGACACATTAGAAAGAGACATGAATAGCAACCTGGCTGGGAAGCCCAATTTCAATGGGAGAAAATCCAACAACATCAATAAGGTTTTTTTTTGTTTGTTCAATTTGTATGTGTGGAAACTGATTTGGAATTTGTCACCTGGCCCTCTGAAACACTTCAAGGAAACACCCTACTTCCTTGAATCTCACTTGTACCATTTTAGCAGCTTTTTCAGGCTGAAATTCAGAGAGGCATTATAAGCATGTTTGCATTGGAGCTGAATGATATGAGCAAAATGTAGAATTTTTCTCATTAGAATGAATGATCTGACTGCCAATTTTGTTAAAGTTTGTCAATTTATACATTGCTTGAGAAGTATGCACATGGAAAGAAAGTTGGGGATGGACATGGAAGGACAGTAGAACACACAACCTGAAGAGATGGAAGTTATTTTGTGGTTCAGAGACTGCAGAGAGAGAAAATAGAGTATCCTACAAAGAGATCACACATTCCATGAGAGAAAATCAAGCCATGTCAACAAGACTTGAATACCGGCTGAGTTATTTGGAAGCCATGTTCCCTCTCTAAGACAGTATTCATAAAGGCAAGTGCCTGGGCATTTCCCTGCACCCCCTTCTGGGGGTTGTTTAATGCTGATAAATGGAATGCAGTCTGGAATCAAAAATGAATTGAATTCAAATTGTTGACCTAACAATTTGAATTCAAGATATTCAATTGTTTTCTTTCATATTGGCCAAGTGACAAAGGTGTAGATGTGAATTGGAAGTAGACCTGCAGGGAAAGGGAAAATTATAACCTGTAGGGTCATAGGAAGTTAGTTCTTCAGGAACTGGAGAGAGAAATGAACAGCAACACATTTGGTAACACAATTTCAGTGGGAGAAAATGAAGACATTTCTATATAACTTACCTCCACTTATCTGTCAGCTTGTTGTGCTGTGGGGGCTTGCATGTTGCTGAGATGCTGAAAGCTATGCCACTGGTATTTCAGATACCAGCAGGGACACTCATGGTGAGCAGGTTTCAGCTGAGCCTCCAGACTAAGATAGACCAGGGAGAAGGACCTGGTAGCCCACTCTTGAAACAGTTGTTAGAAGCTATTGAGGTGTGTCCAACTCATAGCAACTCTATGTACAAGAGAATTTAACATACCTGATACTGTGCCATGCCCTGCACTATGTCAGAGCTTCTCTAATATTCACGGGGTTATCGATGGCTGGTATTTTTTTGTGGGAGGATTGCTCAGGAGTGATTGCTAAGCCCTTCTCCCATGGTGGTGGTGCTGGGGATTGAACCCAGGGCCTTAGAGAGCACACAGCAGCACTCTACCAACTGTGCTAAACCCCAACCTTCAAAAAGGGACATATTGTTTTGTTAGGTGCCCTCAACTCATATCTGACTCATACTAACACTCATAGGGTTTTCATTGGCTGATTGCTTTGGGAATGGATTGCCACATTATTCTCCCATTTTTTGTGGTGCTGGGGATTGAACCTGAGTCCTCAGAAAGTGAGGTACAGCACTCCACCAACTGAGCTAAACTCCAGCCCCTTCAAGACTCCAGAGCAAGGTAATTATTACTGAGCCATTCAGAACCAACTGTTTTGTCCCCAGATAATTTAAGTTATAATTGTTCCTGTGTTTAAACTATGGCCCTAAAAGAACATTCCCTGTGCTTCATCTGTTTGCCCATATCCCACCTCCAGCCCTTTTCACATCTGACTGGGCGCTATCCCCACTGTACCCTGGAAACTCAGTGCATTCTCACCCCTCCATCCAGGTGAATTTCAAAGATTGCCTGGGACTGTGTTTGGGGCATAGTAATTAGTAATAGAAAACAAGTGATGCCAATGATCCATTCTGTAAATTGTAGTGGTTTTGGACTGTGGTTGGGTGGCCATCAGTGATGGCACAAGTTCAGGGATATAGTTATGATGCAGACTGCATGTAGGGTTTGGTAATAAAATTTTCATCTGTAGAGTAGTCATTTGCTAAATCCCAAAGTTCTGGGATGAAAATTTCCTGGCTTTCTTCAGAAGGGCACATTCTTGTTCTCTATCTATCCATTTAACCACTCATTTATTCAACAAACATTCATTTAATGCCTATTATGTCCTAAGTGCTATTTTACAAGTTGGGAAAAAAAGCAATAAATCAACAATGTAGAAAAAGATTTAAAAGAAACAAATAAATATAGCATGTCACAGGTGGTTAAGTTTCCAGAAAAAAATAAACTATAGCAAATAGCCAGCAGTGGCTGCTGTGATATGGCTGCATAATAACCCCAAATTTCAGAAGCTTATGATAGCAAACTGATTTCTCATGCTCATGGGCTTGTGGATTGATGGAGTGAGTCACTTCATGCTGCTTTTAGGTTCAGATCTGTTCCACATATGTCTGATCTTCCCTATACTGGAAGCTAGTAAATCATGAAGAATAGTAAGAACACAAGAGGATGAATGGAAGCACCTGTTGTTTCCCAAGGCCTCAGCAAGGAAAGGCTACATTCTAGCTAGCCTAGCTCCCTTGGTCAGCTGGCCAAATCAAGCCACATGGGCAAATCCCAATCACCCAGGATGTGAGGGTACCCTCAGTCCTCAGTCCACAGTGGGTGGCAGGAAGGCCACATGTGTATTTTTCTACGAATGGAAGGACTAAAGCACTGAAGACAACAGTAGAATTTAGCACATGGTGGGAGCTGGTGAGGAGTGTCAGGAGAGGGAGCAGAGGCCCCAGAAAACTTCACCTGACAGATGACATGAACAGAGACCTTGAGGAGATGATCTGGGGGAAAACTTGGAAAGAGAGTGCTCCAGACATGGAGAACAGCTGGTGCACAATTCTTGAGGCAGCGATTTGCTTGAGATGCCAGTGTGGTTCAAGCGGGGTCTGAACTGGACAGACAGAGGAGATAAAATGCAAGAAGAAGTGTTGGGGAAAGGAGGGTCATAGCATGTGCTAAAACAGGTAATATACAACTAATGAAGGTCTCAGACTTTGGTCTGAATGAGATGGGAGGCTATTGTATGGCTTTGCGAGAAGAGGGGTGTGGTTTGCTCTAAGAGGTAATTATATAACTAGTGGCCATAATGAGGTTGGATGCAAGGAGGCATAGGTAGGAATGAGGGGTTGAGTAGAAGGTTGCTGCAATATTGCTTCTGAGGACTGATCCATGGTAAGGGGAAGTGAGAAGACTATGGATATATTTTGAATGTAAAGCTCGTAAGATTTGCAGATGGATCATATGAGAGACAGAAAGAAGGCAAAGAGGGTACTGAAAATTTTGGCCTCAGATTGGAAAGGTTCATTGCCATTCAAGGAGGTTTACAATGGTGTCAGTGTGACAGTTGGGAAATCTGGTTCTCAGTGTGGGCAGGGACTTCTGTCCCCCTGCCCACAATACCAAGAAGCTTTCAGCAAAACAATGGCACTACCAAAGTCAAATACTGTTTAGGGATTTGTACACTGGAATTATGTCCAAGCTGACTTTTGTTTTACTTTGATTTTAAAAGTCATGGGAAAAAAAAGATCTTAGGCATAAATAATTAATGGCAACTGTATATAAAGTTAATTCTAACCAATAGCATGTCATTAAAATGAGAATGTGAAAATAGTCCAATTTTATTTTTTAATTAACTCCTCAGAAGTAATAGCTGACAATTGTCATTGATCAGGTCAAATGCTATACTTAAGTACCTGACAGTTCTTAAGTCTTCAAGGGAAATCAATGGGAACAAGTTTCTTAAATGTATCAGTTACTTTTATTTTTCTGTCAGTTTTTAATAATGGCTCGGACTTAAAAATAACTTCCAAAACATTCTTTGGCTAGAGTTGTCTATTCTTTCCTGAATAAATTCACAATGAACATTTTACTTTGCTACCTTCCCCACAGTGTCCAAACTCTAGAAACTACTTCCCTTTCCTTCATTCTCATTGTCTATATGTTGGGAGAAGGATGTGGCCATCCACTCCTGAAGCAATCTTGAAACAATCAGCCATTGAGAATCCTTTGGGGTTTGCTATGAGTCCGACCTGACTCAGTGGCACCTAACAACTGTGACAACATATGCCACCTTGCCTTTTAAATTTCACCATAAATGCTTGATCCTACATTCAATCCTACGCTAATTTCATATACTTCCATATCATATTTTATATGTATATTATCATCTTCACACATGATTGCGATGTGCTTTGAAAAAATCACTTTGTACGCAACCATTCTAAGAACACAAATAATTGCTATTTTGCCCATCCCTTCTCTTTTTGCACCTCTTCTTTCCAACAATTCTTGGAATTAGCGTACCAGGGTGGAAACATGACAAGTTTGCAGTCCTTATGAGCCTTACTTAGTCTCTTACTGGAATAACCTTAATCACTGGACTGTGAAAGCGTCTGGTCCTGGAATGTGGGCAAGAGGTGGGGCTGAGAGATGGGACAAGAGGACTCAGAGGGCAGTCTGTTCCTTTTTATTGGGTGGGGTCGTCTAGTGCTGTGGCTTGAGGTGCTCTGCTGCTATCCATGGCATCTTTTATTGAGTGATACCAACAACAAGAAGCTGAGATGTGGACAAGGAGAGGTTGAGCCTACACTGGGTCTTTCTTGCTGACAAACTATTCACAATAAGATGATAAACAAAAAGTGGCCCCAACTTGGGAGAGTAAGTATCCTTGCAGAAGGGGGAAGTAGTGCATGAGTACCATGGTCCAGGAAAGCTCTATCTGTCCTCTCTCTAGCCCCAGTTGGGGGATTTAGAAAGGAAGGTGGGGTACAGAAAATCAGACTCTGCCTCTCCCCCATACCAAGCTTCTAGAGCTACAAGGATATATCTACCTTGGAATTTCTTTTTCTAGTACCGGGGGGTGAAGCCAGGGCCTCACACATACTAGGCAAGTGCTACCCCACTGAGCCACACCCTCAACCCCTTTTTATTTTTTATTGTGAGACAGGGCCTTGCTACGTTATCCAGGCTGCCTCTGGCCTTGAACTCACAATCCTCCTGCCTCACCCTCTCTAGTCACTGAGATTACAAATATGTGCCATGGTGCCCAGCCCTACCTTAGAATTTTGAACTGGAAGTGAAATTTGAAGTTTATAACTGGACAACAGTAAGCTTTAAGAAACAATAACTCTTTCAATGATCAAAAGAAAAAAAAGACAATTTTATAAACTCAGAATGAGACTTTTCTAGGGCAGCCCACTACTTACAGGTGAAAGAATGATTCAACATAGAACACTTAGTGGTATTTATGAGGACAATATGGGGATGGTCAACACATGCTGTGTGCATGTATGGAAATACCACAGGGAATATCATTAATTTGCATAATTAGTACTTGCTTATAGGTACAATAAAACATTTCTCGCTTTTAGCCCAGTAAGTTGAGTTTTCTCATTAAATTGAACATTTTCTGAATTTAGTTCCCTTTTTCAGAAAAAGGACTAACACTGTTAACTTTGCAGAGTAGCTAAAATGTACTAAGCAGTGGCTAGTAGCAGTGATCAGTAAATGAAGAATCAGTCACCTACCAAGCAGCCTCGAGGACACATGTGAAATATGGAGTGGTATTTTACCTGTCCCAACACTTGTATTATTCATATGTTTAGTAAATGAAAGTTTACATCTTATATCTTTTCAGACTTACCATAAGCAAATTTAAAGAATATTTTTTAAAAAATATGTTTTCAGCTTCTAAGTTTCTTGGTCCTCAAATCTCTCTTTGCAATGCTATTTACTTCTAGGATTCAGAAATGGTACTTTTCTATATTTCTCTCTCTCTTTAAGTAGATTTTTTGTTTGCTTTGTGTTTCTTTTTTTAAATGAACATCAAGATGCATAGAGCAATTCTTCACTTAATCAGTCATTTGCAGCTGAAACTCCAAATCAAAATGATTAGACTTAGGTTACTCCAAGTGTATCTTTTGATATTGAACTTTCAGTTTGGCCTATCGAGGAGAATGTTATTTTATGCCTGAATTTATTTTTTCCACTTTTCTAGTTAAGTTCTTATAAATTAAAAAGCCATTTAGTTTAAATGCCTTTGACACTACAGAGATTTCTCATATGAATCAATGGAAAGAAATCTAATCAACAGTGAAAAACAACATTGTTCTGGTCATTTCTTTGAGGTTCCTTTTACCCACTGGTTGGATAAAAGTAGTTGGTGTTTTTTCTCACACTTGATATTGGACCAACTCTTGTCTCACTGTGGAATGAAGTAGATAAGACATGCAAAAGACATTTTAAGAGATAGCAAGAAAAGTGAAAAATTGTACTCGTTGGAATTGTCCAAACCTGCATTTGGGTTCATATTATATCACTTCGTGGCTTACTGTTCTTCCTAGAGATGTTACTGAGTCTCAGCTTCCTGTTGTTCAAAGGGGGCTAATCATGACCACTCTCCAACAGACATTGTCTGCTAGGTGACCCACCTAACACAACTATATGGTATAAAATCATTGTGGGACATACTTTCAAATATATGATTGAATATATACAACAGACATATCATATTTAGTCCTAACCATCTTGACTGAAGGAGCTGATTTGATGGGAGACATTTTAATGGAGTCAAAACAAACAAGTCATTAGATATAACCCTTGATGGATGAGATAACTAAAACTTCTTTATGACTGTTGTTCAAGGTTACAAAGTAGTCAGGACGGAGATGAGGCCATGTTGTTGGTCTCTTGAGCTGATATTTTCTTTCTCTTGACCTAAGGCATATTTAGTGCAGGTCCTACCCAAAATTAGTACAGATTTCTTGAGAATATTATGTCTTTGTCATCACTGGATGTTTGATTAATTAAGTGGTCTAGTTCTTTTCTATTGGGCAGAATTAATAATTATCTTTCAAAAATAAAAGATTGAACCACAGAGCTAGAAAAGTCAGTTGTGTAAGTATAATTATGCCTATGATTATATTCATATTTCATATATTATTTCTAATGTCTATTACCTTTGATACACATTACATTTTATTTATTCTCTCAGTAATAAATATCAAAGCAGTAATAAAGCCTATTCATAAATCACTGTTCTTCTATATAATTTAAGATGCAGTAGGATAAGCTCTCCCTAAATTAGTAAGAAAAGAATAAATCCTCCCAAATTTAATGGGATAGGGTTTTAGCATGAAATATGTGACTATCTTTGTGACCCTGCATAAATTATTTGCTCTTGTCAGTCCTTACACACACACACACACACAAACACACACACACTTATATACGGACTTTGATCGATTTGGTCTCTAAGTTTTTCTTTAAATTTTATGTATATGTGTGCGTGCATGTGTGTGTTCCATGGTATGATTTTCCTATAGTATATAGCAAATGTAAAACATGAAATAGATATATGTCTGCCTGTGTAATACAAACATATGAATGATACTGAATCAAGATGACAAACTGAGCACAATCTGTCACCTTCCCTCTAATTCTAAATCTGTTAACATAAAAAGCCATATTTTAAAAGGAATAAATTCACAACAACCAAAGAAGTCATGAAATGAAGCCATTACTAAAAGACCAGAAATATTGAGACATTCCTCCAGAGAAGATAGAAAATGAGTGGGATGAGATTGATAATAAGTATGAACAGAAAACTCCAGCCAAATGTACAACTGAAGAGCCAGATCCAGAGAAATTCAAAGCTCAGAGGAGAAAGGAAGGGCCACGAAGTAATCATTCTGGTGAGGAAGAAGGATCTGTATTAGAACAGAGACAGTAGTCCAGCAATCAGAACTCTTAGGTCTGCTGATTTAGGTAACCACCACCTATGATTGAATCTGAAAAGCAAATTTCTTTGAGCAAGTAAACTTTTTATGATTGGTTTTAAATTTTCACTCATGATTAAAATATTTTGGGTGTCTGTCTTCGAGGGGTGATAACTATCATTGACTGTCCAACCGCACTCCTGTTTTAGAGATGTCTTCCAATTCATGTCTTTCTTGGAGGCCTGCTGCATTCATATCACAAAAACCCATTCCTCTGGTCATGACTGATTGCCTCAGGTGGGAAGCCTGACCGAGATGGAACAATCCATACCATGCATTGAGCCCTTCCAATAAACTTTCTCGAGAAATTTAATTGGATTTATTGACTATTGTGTTATTATTTGTGAATAAATGGAACACAGTTGGCAGAAACAATAGTGAAATTTGCTGGTTGTGAGAAGGCAGTTTAGAGACTAAGGTAGAGTTTTGCTGAAGAACTGAGATTAGAAGAGATTTGCTAAGAGATATGCAAGTCAGAGGAATCTTGCATCTCTGGAAAAACATAGGAGGCTATGGAGAAGAGAGGGAGGAAGGGAGTTTCCAGCTGAACATGGCTGAAATGACTGGTCTGACATTTAAGTGTGTCATCCCACTAAATCTTTATATGTGGATCAGTCTGAATAGGTTTTGGTCTTTTCAACCAATGGATCCTGACCCTAAAGCAAACTTTTAATTGTCAGTTAAACACACGGCTGTCATTTAAATTCAAGAATGGTGGGAAAATGTAGCATATAATTTTAGGAATTTTAGGAATTCAAAGTTAGAGAACTTTGAACTAATGGTATTGTTGTTGTTAGGGGCCGCCAAGTTGGGGCAAACTCATAGTGACCCAATGATAGGATGAAAAATTCCTCAACACTGTACCATGCCTGGCACTATGTCAGTGCTTCTCTGCTGTTCATAGGGTTTTCAAAGCCTGTTTTGGGAATGGGCTGCTTGATCTTTCTCCCAAGGCTATAGCACCCAGTATTCTCAGGTGGTCTCCCATATTAGTACTAATCAGGCTCTACCTTGCTTAGCTTCCAAAATTAGATGTCAGGGTGATATGGGTATAGATGTTTGAACTGGATGGATCTCAAATAAATATTTGATTTGGACATTTAATATTGAAGGCAAGTGCGTTCTGAAATGATACAGTCTAAACTTTTTATGTAGTAGCCTTCTTTCCAAGGTAATTTCTTTATAATATACAACAGAAGAGATTTTCCTATTATATCAGGTGGTAAACATCATTATTATGATTAGAAATGGAACGATACAGAGAGAAAAGATGAGATTGTTTTTCATTTTATTTTTCTTTCTGAATTTATCTTCAAGGAAATTGGATTTTCTGTTGAGCACAGAACAGAGTAATTGGAACCTAAAAGGCTGTAAAAATGTTACTTTGTTAAGAAAAATTTTAAAAAAATCTTTTCACTTGAAAAATGTCTAGTAGATACTAAAACATCTGGTTAAAAATAGAAATCTTCAGTGACACATCTGGTTGTTTGCTCCATAAGATGTCAAACATGAGGATAATTGAAAATATAGAACTAAATTACTTAAATGTTACACTTTCATCCAGATGTTTGATGCTATATTAGATGGAAAAGATCTTTGCATGTCAGACATTAAAGTAATTGAGAATATCTAAATGCCATCATAAATAAAATAATATTTCCAATATGGTTCATTGGAGAAAATGTATTAACCTATGATTAGAAACTAGATAAGAAATTCCCTTCTTAGCTAAAAGCTTTTTTTCATCAAATCAGTAGTAACAAATAAAATATGGAAACTGTTATAATTTGGATCCAAGTTGTCCCCCAAAGTTCATATGTTTGAATGTTTGGTCCTCAGGTAGTGGTGCTGTTTGTGGAGGCTATGAACCTTGGGAAGTGTAATGCTAGCTTAGTGGAAGTGGTTCTCTGGGGATGGGTCTTTAGAAGTTTTTCCCTAAAGGTTTAGTTCAGGTGGTTCTATTTGCTCTCTGCTTCCTGATCACCAAGATGTGAGGAAGTCATTTGCCACCTGCCCCATAGCCTGCAGTGCTGCCAGGCCTGCCCCTCTTCTATCAGCTAAAATTCTCTAACTGTGAGGCCCCAATAAATATTTCTTACAATAAGTTTGCTCTGCTCAGTTTCTGTGTCATAGTGTCATGCTAGATGACTAATACAGAAAAATAGAGTGAATATTCCCAGAGGTTAATTGGCCTAGCTGATTGGCAAATACATGAATGAATTTCATTTGTAAACTGATGGTTATTTTGCTGTTGTTATACACAGGAATATCAATGAGCCAGAGTTTTTAGTTATTAATTAAAGAATATAGGAATTGATTTTTGGAAATTCATTAGAGAAATTCGACAAAAATTTGAATTTCAATTTTTTTAGCAATGTTTATTTATGAGAAACAAAGTATAAAATGTAACTGCATTGTAATTCAGTGTGAAGAAGTACTAGATAGCCAAGTGCCATGGCACATGCCTCTAATCACAACCACTGTCTCGTGGCTGAGGCAGGAGGATTACCAGTTCAAGCCCATAGGTAGCCTGCCAAATATAGTGAGACTGGGTCTCAAAATAAACAATAAAATGGAGGATGGAGGTGCAGCTCAGTGGTGAAGTACATGCCTAGTATGTACAAGGCCCTGAATCCAGCCTCTAGTACTGAAAAAAAAAAAAAAGGTACCAGATAGTATGCTGGAGTTGGATCATAATTGCTCTCCTATGGGAGAATGGGAAACAGCAAGACCTAGAGAACCAAGGATAGCAGAAGGCATCTGGCTGACACTGTGCATTTATGCAGACAAAGGTCTTAAGTCTAGGTTGGTAAGTGAAGGCATAGATGGAAGGACTGTCCATCTTGGATGGTGCAGATAGGAAGAAGGGCTTACAATCCAGGCTGGGAGAGGAAGTTCAAGATGCCACCAAACCATGCTAGCGGATAGAGTTGAATACTGCCTCAAGCATCAATAACAATATGTTCTCAATTCCATTTTTAAATTGGCTTTGTTAATTTCAGTGGCATTAAACCATTTCCCATCAAAATGACTTTGTCAACATGTTAGTAACAAATTATAACCTATTCATTGGGTATCTACTCACAATGAAGAGTAAACACTTTAAACTCCATTTAGATAAGAAGACACTGAGGCTCAAAGAAGTCCAGTGAAACATTCTCTCATAAAGAAACAGAAGAGAAATACAAATCCAGATCTGGCTAACCTAATAGAATATATTTTTTTCATTTGTCATATGGCCTCTTAAAACATCAGCTGCCTGATTCTGCACTAAAATGAGAATTGCTCTTATGCCACTTTTCCTGGATTAATGTAGGTTATAAATGCACCACACACATTGACTTAAGACACAAATTGGATTCTTGAGAAAAACTCAGCATACAGAAAAGATTACTGTGTGTGTGACATATGACAAGTGTTGAATCAAAAACAAGGTAGGTATTTTGGTCAGAGAGGTATAGTTTTGTGTTTCAGTTTTATTCCAAATTCAGGCAGATAAGCTAAACATTTATTTATAATATAGTTGTTGTTGTTAGGTACCATTGAGTCAGGACCACCTCATAGAGACTCTCATAGGGTTTTCAGTGGCTGATTGTTTCAGGATTGCTTTGGGAGAAGATAGCCACATCCTTCCCCTATTTTAGGGGTATTAGGGATTGAACTAAGGGCCAGGAGAGCACACAGCAGCACTCTACCAGCTGAGCTAAACCCCAGCCCCAATGATACAGAGATAATACTAATTCTATATTTTCTGTAGATTTGCATCTGCTTAAAACAATGAAGTTCTTTAACAGACTTAACTCCATAAACTGAACTCAGTGTTTGAAGCATTGTTGTTGTTGTTAGGTGCTATTGAGTCATGTCTGACTCATAGCGACCTTCAGAGGGTTTTCAACAGCTGAGTGTTTGGGGATTGCTTCGGGAGTGGATTGCCATGTCCTTCTCCCACTTTTGTGGTGCTGTTTATGGTGGTGGGAATTGAACTCTGGACCTCAGAGACTTCAGGGTGGTGCTCTATTAACTGAGCTAAATCACAGCCCATTTGAAGCACAGAACTTAATAAATATAGAATGAATACCTACCTGAGGAAATTAATACTATATATTGAAGATAAAGATGTGCCTGACTCATGCTATGGCATTTTCAGTTTCATTATAAGCTTGTGAAACCTGGATGTGGAATAAGGGAGATAGGAGAATAATTGATGCTTTTGAATTTTGGTGCTGGAGACAAATATCAAATATCCCATGGACTGCCAAAAGAACCAACAGGTCCATTCTAGAAGTGCAACCAGAGTACTCCTTGGAAGTAAGGTTGGATAACCTGTGGCTTACATATTTTGGACTTCTTTTGAGAAAGGATCAATACCTGGAGAAGGACATCATATTTGGGAGACTGTTGATGCAACAAAGAAAAAAGGAAGACCCTCAACTAGATGGATTGACACAATGGCTGTGACAATGAGCCTAGACATAAAGAAAGATTGTGTGCCTGGCACAGAATTGGGGAGTGTTTCGTTCTGTTGTACATAGGGTCCACTATGAGTTGCACCTGACTTGACTCTATCTAACAACAAACAGCAATACATCTATCTATCTATAGATACATATGGATATATTTTTATTACTCTTCACCAATATTTCCCTCAAAGTCAAAGTCAGGATTATGTGTGGTATATTAGGGCCAAGAAACATCATTTCACTTAGGAAATAATTTCATTCTTAGACAAAGTCATACATCTTGCCAGACAAGACAGTGTTCGGCCCATAATAGAATTTCCTTCATTTCTAAGGCTCTGGGGAGAGGGGCTGAGATGCCTGGAGCCAGGGCCTTTGACTATGTGAACAATACAGAAAGAGCTGAAAGTATATCTACCTGGTTAAAATCTAAGACAGCAGAACCCAAAAGTCCATTGAAATCCCCTAGACCTTAAGAAGAATTTAAAAAAATTTTAAAATTCATTGTTTTATGATATCTTCTCATGTTTTGTTTCTTTGATAGTTTTTAATACCAAAAGAAATGTGGGGGGTAGTGGAGTGAGGAGGGAATAGTTTTTATGATGAACATTGGATCAGAACCTGGCTTCCACCTATTTGTTCAATTTGTTTTCGTTTATGTTTCCTCCTTTTAATTATGTCTTAGTTTTGGGCTTTTCTACAGCCATACGACCCTGGCATCTAATCTTGTCAGATCTTGGAAGCTAAGTAGTGTCTGGCCTGGTTAGTTCTTGGATGGGAGATCACTGGCAATATGGGGTCTGGTAGCCTTGGGAGAAGGACCTGTCAGCACACTCCTGAAACAATCAGCCATCAAAAACTCTATGAATAGTAGAGAAAAACTAACATAGTGCTAGGCATGGCACAGTGTCAGAGAGTGTTTCATCTGTTGTAAATAGGGTCACTATGAGTCAGACCCGACTGAACGGCACCTAACAACAACAAAAACAATTTTGTGCTAGTAAACTGAAATGTAAAATTCAGACCTTTCTTTAATATTTGCAAAAAGCTCTTACTCACAGGCAGATGATACAGTACAGATGATCTGCAACTTAGGAAGCTTTGACTTAAGAGTTTTAGATTTTGACACAGTGACAAAGCAACACTCATTCGGTAGAAACTGAACTTCCAATTTTGAATCTTTTTCTGGGATAATGGCAAGCAGTGTGATCTTCTTGGGGAATGGTGAAGAGCAGCAACTTCCTATTGCTCAGCTTCATAATCATGAGGTGAAACACAGGAACTCCATGGTGTCTTGGGCTGCTAAGTATGATGCTTGGTAGGTTAGCTGTATTCAATGCACTTTCAAATTGTGACACTTTCAGCTGATGGTGGATTGATAGGGATTCAATCCCATCTGAAGTCAATGAGTATATGTATTTTGCCATTTTTACTTAACATGTGATAAAAATGAGGTTCAAGAAGTGACATTCCCTTTAAAGGTAACCAAAATCCTCCTATGCAATTGATGGATCTTATTCTTTAAAGTCCTTTGCCCTTCCCATTGGGAGAACATTTTTTATACCATTTCATCAAAAACCTTGTACCATATCGTTGGCTCCCTTCTCTCCATTTTCCTTCACCATTCTCTACTCACTTTCTTCTGTTCATTTTCTCATGCAGTAGCACTTACTCATCTTTTCTGTTCTCTTGACTACTCTTTGAAAGGTTTTAGCTGCTAGGCAAGATGATTATCAAGTGTTTTCTTAAATAAAAAAAAAAGATCTAAAGTGATTTTTGGTGCCACTATTATTTTATTATTTTGTCATTGCTTCAATGTAATTGATCCCTTCTTGTATTCACTTAGGTATTTTTCAAATTGTATTTGGTACTCCCAGCCAGTGACTTTAAGGTTATTTTTAATTAAGTGGTTTAATACATATTGGCATAGTCTGATTATTTAATAACATGTAGACAAAATGGTTTCAATAAAGGCAGGTACTGTGGTTTGTATAATTCCATTATAATTCTATTATTCCAGTTCTGATGCATGAATATTCTCATCAAAGAAGCTATCTGTGGAGGGAAGTATTGCTTCCTTTTCATTCTCATTGGAAGCAGAAAGTGTGAAAGACCCAGCTAGATTCAGTAATTGGCTGTCATACACTATTTAGATGCTGCTTTGAAGACCCATTTTCTCTCCTCTTATCTGTACCACTAAATATTCAAAATGGGCAGATCAAAGTGAGGTGTTCATTTTGATTGCTTCTTTCTCATTTCTGCTACCTTTTCTAGTCATTCTGGGAGTAAGGGTCAAAGATTGTGGGATTTGAAACACAAAAGCAAATCTGAACAGAGATGGACTGTGTCTGTTGACCAGGACATGGAAACAGGACTTCAATTACAAGAAGCAGAGCTGTACTATTTGAAATACTCATAGAAATTGTAATGTTGTCTTTAAATGGTTGAAAGCAGGAATTTGCCATGTGAGAAAAGAAAATGTTAGGTATGAGGGAAGAAAACCTGAGAGAAAGATATTCTCAAGAATTTGTTTGCTGAATGCTTGGCAAAGCTATTGATTACATGCTTGCAGTCCAGAACAGAAATCCACCTCTGAGAGACTGCCTTCTCCTGCCTTCTGCCAACACTGCCTCCAAGAAGATGGAATGCATCTGTATGGAGACTGACTTTACTTTCCAGGTGCAAGAGAGAATTAACTTCCAGCATAATTATTCTCCTGGAGCTAACGTTTCAAACACATGCACTTCCAGGTTATTTCACATTATATGGGAGCAATAAGGTTTTATTTTTGCTACCTCCACTTAATAAGAATGCTTAGTAAAGTCTCTCTCTTTCTGTCTCAATGAACCTTCCCTGGCTCTTGCTTATAAAGGGTTCAGTATCAGTCTATACATTTGTTTTTATTCTTTATGACATACGATAATTAACTTTTTTGCTATGTTGCCCAAGCTGGTCCTGAACTCCTGACCTGAAGCAAACGTTCTGACTCAGCCTTCTCAATAACTGGGATTATAGATATGTGCCATTATGCCTAGTTTAACTTTATGTGTGTGTGTGGTACTGACGAGTTGAACTCAGGGCTGCATGCATGATTTTGCAAGTGCTCTACCACTTACCTGCACCTCCAGCCCCGCCCCCCCCCTTTTTTTGGTGGTTCTGTGGGTTGAACCCAGGGCATTGTGCTTGTATGCTTTGCAAGTGCTGGACCACTGAGATGCACCCCCAGCCCATTATTTTTTTTCAGTTTTTGAGACAGTCTCATTAAGTTACGCAGACGGCCTCTGGCCTTGAACTTGTGATCCTTCTGCCTCCGCCTCCTGAGCTACTGGGATTACAGGCATGTGCCACCAAGCCGGGTTCCAGCTCATTTTTTAAAAGTCTTTTTTATTTAAAATTTGAGAAAAGATCTCACTAAATTAGGAAGGCTACCTCTGGCCTCAAACTTGCGATCTTCCTTCCTCAGCCTCCCAAATCACTGGGATTATAGACGTGGGCCACCATGCCCAGCCAATTAAAACTTTTTAACTGGAAAAGAAAATGTTTTAAATGATCCCATCTCAGCCAAGACAATGAACAATTCATTCTTTCCATTGTCATATTGTGATCTCCAGCCAGCTTGGCTAGCAGGGATTGGGTCCTGGAATAAGGCCTGCTACTGTTTGCCTTCCTTGCTATTCTTCTCTAGACTGGGTTCTTAGCTCTTTTGTGAGGAATCAGCATTGGCGCACCATATAGACCTCATAGAGGACCACTTGAAGCTTCAGGGTGCTCTAGCAATGGGGCATCATGCCGAGCTCAGAGTGGAGTCAAAACTTGGTTGATGGGCTACAGAGGGCATGACTGCCAGGGCTGTCAAAAGTTGTTATGATGAACAGGCTGCTGGGTGTAGTGGCACATGTCAATAACTCCAGCAACTTGGGAGGCTGACATAGTAGAATCATGAATTTGAGACCAGAAGCAGCCTGGGGAACTTAGCAAGACCTTGTCTCAAAATAAAATATAGAAGAGGATGTGAGTGTGGCTCAGTGGAACAGCACTTATTTAGCATGCACTAAGCCCTGGGTTCAACCCTCATTACAGCCAACATAAGAAAAGTTCTGTATGAATTTAGGTCAAATATATAACCTAGGCCTGCAGCGGTAGCCCTGTGGTATCCGATCCCGTCAGATCTCAGAAGCTAAGCAGGGTCAGTCCTGGTTAGTGCCTGGATGAGAGACCGCCTGGGAACACCAGAAGCTGTAGGCTTGGGAGAAGGACCTGGCAACCCCCTCCCAAAAATCAATCTGCCATTGAAAACCCTATGAACAGCAGAGAAGCACTGACAATAGTGTTTCCCCTGTTGTACAGAGGGTCACTATGAGTCGGATACCGACTCGATGGCACCTAACAACAACAACAACAACATATAACCTAGATGATCTAGGTTTTAGATCTAGATGATCAGTGAAAAGAATGTACACAATAACTGACAAGATTAAGTAACATAATGTGTAAATTTCTCACACATAATATAACATTCAATTAAATATTTATCTTCCTGAGTTTCCATTTTGTTTCATTATATAACTGTGTATATGGCAAGTCAGAGTACTTTTGTCTTTACACAGCATTGGAATAACCAGGAAAAGTTGCAATATTGGTAAAAATGACATAGTTTTCTTTTTTTTCTCTTTACTGGGCTCCATCTAATATTGCTGGACTATATTATTTAGATAATTTTTAGAAAACATTTTGAGAGAGATACATAGTCTAAGCTGAATTCGATGGATAAAATGGAGATATGGGCCAAATAAGGACTTATTCTCAGACATTGACATATCTGCAAAAGATCTGTGAAGCTTGCTGTGATTTGATACATTTGATATGGGATGAGAATATATGTTCCCTCAAAATGCATATGTTGAAACTTAATCTCCAAGGGGATGGTATTAACAAGTGGGGCCTTTAGGAGGTGATTAGATCATGAAACTCTATCCTCATGAACGGGATTAGTGCCCATACAAAAGAGATCTGAAAAAGTTTGCTCTTTTTCCACCATGTAAGGATTTAGCAATAGAAGAAACTCACAGACTAAGCCATCAAGGAAGAATGAGTCCTCCCAGACACTGAATCTCCTAACAGTTTGATCTTGGACTTCTAAGCCCCTAGAACTATGAGCAACATATGCTTTTATTTTTAAATTACCTAGACTAAGGTGTTTTATATGATGGCCTAGCGGAACTAAGATGATATTAAAATCCTTGGATCCTATTTGCCCCAAATTTAGCAACAGTGGATCTGAATATCATACTTTACAAAACCTAACAACAACAACAACAGAAACAACAAAGGTATAATTTCAAGGTTAGTAGATAGGAAAGTGACAGATACCCAAAGCCTATTGCTGGTGGGGTAGAATTTCAGAATTTAGGAATATACTGGTGAAAAACTATCTGTAGGTGAAGGGTTTTCTGGAGACCCTCAAGGATACCACACAGACTGCTACTAGCTAATATAGAAACCAAAAAATGACATTTGCTAATGTGTGTGTTGTTGTTGTTTTTGTTAGGTGCCATCTAGTCCGTATCTGACTCATAGCAACCCTATGTACAACAGGCAAAGCACTGTTAGTGCTTCTCTGGTGTTCATAGGGTTTTAAATGGTGGATTGACTTTTGGGAGTGGGTTGCCAGGTCCTTCTCCCAAGCCAACAGAATCTGATATTCCCAGGTGGTCACCCATCCAAGTACTAACCAGGTCTGACCCTGCTTTGCCTCTGAAATCTGACGGGATCGGACGCTACGGCTACAAGCTAATGTGTAGGTAGGACTGCCTTTTAGAATTGTCTGTACCTATAAGGGTCACTATGAGTCATTCACGACTTGACGGCACCTAACAACAACAATATACTTACGTGGGTTGGGATTTAATTCAGTTGGTAGAGTGCTGCTCTGCATTCTCTGAGTTTGATGCCCAGCACCACAAAAATGGGAGAAAGACCTGGCTGCCCACTCCTGAAACAATCCACTGTTGAAAACCCTATGAATAGCAGAGATGCACTGACATAGTGCCGGACATGGCACAGTGTAGGGGAATGTTTCATTCTGTTGTACACAGAGTCACTATGAGTTGGTCCTGACTCAACAGCACCTAACAGCAGCAAAGTATACTTATAAATACTATTCTGAAGAAACATTTTTACCTCTTTCAAAATCCAGTAAATTTCAGAAGAATGGGAAAGTGATAGATTTGAGTGATATATTAAATCATAACATATTGAATAGTTTTTTAAAAGACCAATATAGTGTTAGTCCCCTTGGACATGTAATTATTGTTTCCATACTGCCTGTGAATAAAAGGACAACTGAGTTATCCTTCTGCTGAAGAGGTCTAATTGTTATCTTTTTCTTTTTCTTTCCTTATGGTTTCTTCTTCATGATAATGCATCTTATCACTTGCTGACTACATCCAATGCATTTTTAACCTTTATTGGGCCACAGAAACTCAGAGGTGATTAGCAATTCCAAAAGAATATTTTTTAAAACTTCACCAAAGTACTATTTTTTCCTTTTTACTCTTTGTTTTCTTTAGAAAACAAATAGAACTACTCTTAACTGTCTCCCTCTGATGTGCTCTGTTCTATGCCATTAGCCAACAGGCAGCTGGGTGACTGCTGGCCCTCATCTAGGAGGATGATTGCGTTACATATGCACTGTCTTTGCTGTTGACTTTCTGACTAATGGCTTCTACTTTTAATAGATGAAGTTTAGTATGATGAACTCTCAGGTGATTAATAGATGGTGCTCCTGAGAGCTAAATAATGAAGAAGCAATTAAACAAATCTGACATGTTGTCTT
Organism: Pedetes capensis; assembly: GCA_007922755.1. Classification (NCBI taxonomy): domain Eukaryota; kingdom Metazoa; phylum Chordata; class Mammalia; order Rodentia; family Pedetidae; genus Pedetes; species Pedetes capensis. The sequence continues at coordinate 24,794 of VMDO01007162.1, read as the reverse complement.
TACCACAAATCAAATAACACTTTTTTTTTCCTGTTCCTTGAACTGTGGTTTGGAGGTCAGGAAGCTATGGTCACTAGGAACAGGAACCCCTGGCAATATTTGTGGAGGAAATGATGATAGGCAGCATGGTAGGACACTCCCTTCACCAATATTCTACCTCTATATGAGATCTTTCAGTGTGTCATTTGAAAAATAGGCAAGATATTTAATTCATGAGTCCCAGATCCTTCATCTCTAAAGCAGAAATGATAATAAATAATATGTGTGGTTAAATGAGGATTAATGAAGATTCAATGACACAGTGTACAAAAGAGCATCTTGCAAAATGCCAAGTACATAATGTTCAGTCTACCTATGTTAGTTTCAAATCCTCTTCTTTCACCTAACCTTAACATTTAATGTTTTCCTGAGAGTCAAGAATATTTGGAGAGAAGGGTGGAATTGTAAAGAAGCCTATTTCTTTCTCTGATGTTAAGGACTCTAGAAACGGAAGACAACTTTTTTTATCCCTCCCCACTATCAGAATAAGTGCCATTTGCAACCATGATCACAATCATAGTTTATTTTTATTTTAAACCATAAATCTCTACATTTTCAGCCACAATGTCAATTTCTATATCCCCCATTATTTTACCTCTGCTTTGCAGAATTTGTGATCTCACTAGAAATAGTAAAACAGCACATGCCAAAATAAGTAGAAGTAAATAAACATTACAGATAATTGATATATTTTCAAATTTAAACATTTAAAAAATGAGTTTTTTAAATGACAGAAATAGGTGGTTTATCTTGGGTCAAGTAAAACTTAATTTGTTTATTAATCTGTTTATTAATCAGTAACAATTCCAAAATCTTAGTGGCTGACAACCACAAGGATTAATTTCTTGTTCAGCTCATACTGCAGCTTAAAGTATTTCACAATTTTATCTTTAGCTAATTGCAGTTGAGAAATAATTCCACTTACCAACACTTAACTGTAATCTTATTTTTTCTCAATTTTTTGAGGATGAGTTTACATATTATAGAATGAATGGTTCTAAGCATTCATATTAATGAGCTTTTATTATAACATGTCTATGTTACTACCATCTAAAACAATATCTACAATACATTCCATCATCCATAAGTATATCACTTGTCATTCTATCATGACAATTTCTCACATTAGTTTTTTTCTTGTCCAGAAAAATTCATCTATGTGGAATTTATTGTTGTACAGTATGAGCTTTTATGTGTCTGATGCTGTCCAGTCAGGATAATCAATGTGTATTTTAGACTCATGTTTTATGTGTATCTTATTAACACCCTTTTATTGCTAAGCGTTTTTTCATTGAATGGCTATAAGATATCACAATGTGTTTACTGATTTCCTGTTTACAAACACTTGGATGGTTGATGGTTTGGAATATTTTGAGCAACTCTGTGACTCACTATGTACAAGTCTGGGGAACAATTATTTTCATTTCTCTTGAGAAAATACCTAGGAAAGGAAATTGCTGGGGAACAAGTGCCAAACTATTTATCAGGGGTTGTACCATCTTATATTTTGCTTACAGCATAGCAGAGTTCTGATTGTCCCACATGCTCCTCACCTTCAAGCTTTCTTGTCATTATCCCACGAGTCTTTCCAAGAATAGGAAGTGCACACATGTAATCCCAACACTCAGTGGGGTGAGGCAGAAGGATTGAGAATTTGAGGCCTGTTTGAGCTATATAATGAGAACTTGTCTCAAAAAACAGATCAAACAAAATAAAATGATAAAATAAAATAAAAATAAAGTAACAACAACAATAAGAGAGTAGAGGTTTTTAAGTTTGTTGAATTTCAGTTTACCATTTTTTAAAATTATGGGTTGGGCTTTGGTGTCATATTTGAGATTTTTGCCTACCTCACATTTTCTTCTAGTAAATATTTTAGTTTTTCATTTTGCATTTGGACCTATGATTTACTTTGAGCTTATTTATGTTTGCATTATAAGGAATGGATCAGTTTTATGTGTGTTCTTATCTTTGGTTTGTTCTTTTGTGCTTGTTTTTGTTTACTTTTGTACATAGATATTCAAGTGTTAGAGCATTTTTTCAAAAGCCTATTATGTCTCCACCATTCTTAAAAGAAACTCACTTTATAATTGTGCATTTTTATACACAATTGGATACCATTTACTAAAATGTTTAAATTTTTACATGCATATCTATAAAACATATTGATCTACAGTTTTTTTGTAATATCTATTTCTGGTTTTGTTTCAGGATAATACTTGTTTATGGAATGATTCTGTAGATAGTAACTGCTTTTCAACTTTCTGAAGAGTATGTGTAGATTATTTGGTTTTATTTATTCCTCAAATATGTGGTATAATTTTCTCAGCAATTTACCTGGACCTGGAATATTTTTTGTGCAAATAAACTTTTGTTAAAAAATATGATGCTATTCATTTATGCTTCACTTTAGTGTGCTTTGGTAGTTTGAATCTTTCAAGAATATGTCCCTTTTATATAAATTGCTGAACGTAAGGGCATAAAAGTAATTATTTATTTCCTCATTATTCTTTTGATAACCATTTTTTGTGGTATGAAAGAAAACAAATCCATATAATTGCATACTACTCAGGTGAAAGATTTTGGGACATATGATATTTTCTCTACATAACAGTTTCATATCTTAAATTTAATGTGAAACATTCTGTTTTAATTTCAGTTATGGAGTATCGTACATGTAGTTCTTGGTGAATCTAGATATAATGGAGTGAATATTTAAGTAGGACCCAAAGAGCATATCAAGTTTTATTTTGTCATTATGGTTCTAATGCTTTAGTATTTTTCTTTATTCTTTGGACTAAGTCATCTTAAAAGGAAAGTCCACAACCAAAGCATATATAATATAATTGCTTCTGAAAGATCTAAACAGTGTAGTCTTAAGTATGTCATAAAGTAGTAGTTGTGATTAAACAAACAAAAATTACTATAACTCATTAAGCTTACAAAATGTTTTAGAAGTTTTATCTGATATGTTTGTGCTCTAATAAAATAAAATAAATGAGAGTAAGATGTGCTTGACTACAAATAAATGTTATTACCAGTTAGCATTGGATTATTTTGGAGCAGTGCATTTGTCCTCATATTTTATATAATGAACATATGTTCACAATCTAATAGCTGTAGTTTTGATTTAGTAAGAAATAAAAGTAATTAATACTGGTTCATCCACTCCTTCCTTCCTTGTTTTAGTATCTTACTTTGAGATGAAGCACTTTGTGTCAGGATGTAGCATCCTACAGTTACTAAAAATGTATCCATTTATAGCAAAATAATTGTACTAAATTAATAGAAGAGACTATCTTAATTAAGAAATCAAAGCACTAAGTTTACAGTCATGACACAAGCTCCAGTTGTTGTTAAGCTAAAATTTATGAAAGCTTCCACTGTGCTTAGGTCAAGCTGACCATCACACAGGCCAAAAGCATTCAAGTAAACAGATCCCTACTTTATCTCTGCTGATACTCATAGATGCCACTGTAGTCCACATATCTGTTTGAGGATCTTATCTCTCCACACAATCAGAGAGTCTGGAAGTCAAATTGGATGTGAAAAAAATATGTCCTCCAGTAGCATACAGAAACCCAGTTCAGGTTGTTACTCCTACACTACCTCACCTTTCTGATATCTGTGTACACAGTGTCCATTTATTAGCATGGAGATCAAAACATTTTATTGATTTCAGACAATAACTTCCTTCATGACCATCAACTGCATAGTTTTTCACTTAGTATTGCCACATCTACAGTGCTTTTAGTTGTGTTTGTTCCTTCTTTCTTTGAATCCAGTCCTCCAGCCACAAATAATATACCAACAGTTGACTTCCTAGGTTTTGTCTGGGAACTCGTAACATGAGTTGCATCAGTGGTAATAAATGATACTTCATTGCTTCCATAATGAGTTTCTGAAATCCAATATTATCCAGAAGAATTGTGTTACCAGTATTTTCCATGTGAGCCAGGAACTGTGGGGTGAGAAGAGGTAGCTTAATGTAAACTAGAAGTTTACTAAGATCTTTCTGTCTCTGTTCCAAATCATGATGGACCCAAGTAAAGTGCATTCATTATTGTCTTCTCTGTAGGAATGATCATACCATCAATGGCCAAGTTAGATGGGGGGAGATATTTCATTTAAAACTTTGATCATGCTTCCACAACCTGTGAATGCTGCTGAAGAAAGTTGGCTGTAGATATCAGGCACTCAATATAATCTTCTTTTAATTCAAAGCAGCATGTGTATGCATGTTGAATCAAGGACCTTAATGAGTTCAATTCTACTCCTTCCACTTTTATTTCTTCTTATCTTAACATTATACCTAAACATTGTATCAAAATCTGGGCAGAGGAGAGAACTTATCTGTGAACTGAAATTCTGTAATCACCAGCAAGTAAAATTATTCACCTGTTTATGTCTCAAATAATTCTCCATTTTAAAAATGATTGGTCAGCATGATTAAGGGTTTGAAGAAATTCACTTGATGATAATTGGTCCATTGTATGGCAGGATGATAATGTCTCACTACAATTTGTTGTTGTTAGGTTCTGTGGAGTCCGACTCCTAGCAACCATACATACAACAGGTAAAACAGAATTGTTAGGGCATCTCTGCTATTCATAGGGTTTTCAACAGCTGCTTGATTTTGGGAATGGGTCTAGGTCTTTCTCCCAAGCCTAGAGCACCTAGTGTTCCCAGGTGATCTCCCATCCAAGGACTGACCAGGCCCGACCCTGCTTAGCTTCCAAGATCTGACAGGATTAGATGCCACAGTGATATGGCTGCAGATTCACTAACTTCTGTTGTTGTTAGGTGCCGTTAAGTCAAGTCAAGTAGGGTTCTCAATGGCTGATTATTTTGGGATTGCTTCTGGAGTGGATTTCTAGGTCCTTCTCCTGGTTTTGAGATGCTGGGGATTAATCCCAGTTCCTCAGGAGTGAGGAGCATTACTCTACCAACTGAGCTAACTAGAAGTCTGGAAATTTCTGGTTCAAGTCTGCTCAAACATTAGTCATTAAAGATGTTATTTCAACTTGAACATATAAATGCACATTCATTCTCAAATTTTACAAATAGGTTTAATACTATATATTCGATATGGATCTACTGAGTTTCAGTCTTCATTCAGGCATAAACCATAATGATTATGATCCATCATCTATGATTTCCACTTATGATTTCTGAACCAAAGGCAACCAAAGCAAACAATAACAAAAACATTAACTAAATGAACAAAAGTAAAGCAGAGAGGAAGAGAGAGGGGGGAACAAGAGAAATGAGAGAGAAGCCACTTTTCCCACCCTTTACATATTGATTATGTGTCAGGATAGTCCTTTAATACCAGAGGTAAAAATTTAAGAGTCTTCTCAGGCCTTTTCTGAGCACGTGTCTTCTGAGTTTACATCTGTTCCTCTAAACTCTCCAGCATACATATCTACTTTAAAATGTTCCAATCCTCTGTGGAAACTCTCCCAGTGTCTACTCTTGACCTTGGATATCTGTTGTATGTTTTAGTGGTTGTCTTTGCCAGCGAGACTTGAGGTTCTTAGTTTGGCTGGCAGTGTTTTCCAGAAATGAGAGCTGCTTTTCCACACTGAGTTCCCAATTAGGCAAACCTAGAAGAACACCTTGCATCAGTCTTTCAAGTTGCCCTAGAGAGGGGATAACTAAAGGATAGACATGATATTTGCAACCTAAACATTACTCTTCTCAGCACAGAACCATGAAAAAGGGTCTACACTGGGAACTCAGCCTCCAGACACTTCAAGATCAAGACTGAAAGGGGTGAAGATGGGGCAAAACTTTCCTACCATTTTGAAGTGCCTTTTTCTTTCAGTATTTGTTTCATCACTGTAAACTGTATTATTTTCCTGAGTTCTTAGAGAGTATGTTCTGATCCGTTTTTGTTTATTTCTCAAATTTATGTGGGGATGCAAAATTTGGAGCTGCCTAGGCCACCATTTTGCAGATCAGAAAGTTCTTGATTATCTTTTAGATACATCTTCTGCCTCATTCTCTCCTTACTCTCCCTTTGAAATTCTTCTTACAAGGACAATATAAAGGGTAGAAAGGAGGGAGGGAACTAGCAAATGGAAGCAAAGATTGTGGAAGTTGGGATGGGGAGGAAAGTCAATGTAGAAGGATAACAGGGGAGAGGATAATGTCAATGTAAACAGAGCAACTTCATGGGAACCATGGAAAAGTAGGGAAATATAGTCCAAATATGCATTTGAGTTTTACTACATATTAGTCATAAGGCTCCATAAAAGTTGTAAGTTGATAAAAGTGTAGCCAAAAGTGATGTAATAATTGCATAATAGAAAAAGACAATGCTATGTTATTTTGTGCTCCACCATCATTTATCAATAAATGGAGAAAAAAAGAGAAAAAAAGAGAAATTCTTCTTACAGACAGTCCCTGACTTACAATGGGTCAATCTATGACTTTTTCAACCTTATCATGGTGAGAAAGCAATGCCCATTCATTAGAAACCATCCTTCTAATTTAGAATTTGAATCGTTTCCCAGGCTGGGTGTACATGGCTTGATATTCTCTTGCAATGCTGGACAGGGGCAGCAAGCTATGACTCTCAGGCATTGATAAAAACAAGGAGACAACTGATATTCTGTAGTATACTGTAGTGCTAAACTATGATTTTCAGTAGCCTGTTTGTATTAAATGCATTTTTAACTAATGATACTTTCAGCTTAACAATGAATTTATTGGAATACAACCCCATCATAAATCAACGAACTCTTGTAAACTTTGGTTAGACAGTTGATATATTTTAGATCACTGATATTCTTTTATTTTACCTTTTGTTAGCTTTGTGTTTCATTTTTGATAGTTTGTACAGATGTATTTTCAAGTTAATCAAACATACTTCTGCTCCTTATTATCCCATCTTTAAGCTCATCTAATGAATTCCTTGTTTATCATCCTTTTCATTTCTAACATTTCACTTGCTCTTTTTATTGTTTACATATTTCTGCTGAAGTTGTCCATCTCTTCAGCCATTTTGTCTGCACATTTCAGCAGATATGTTAGTGTTTTTATTAAAGTTATTTCATTATAATTTCTAAAAGAATATTTTCTTCTAAATTAATCTTACATCTGTTATCTGTCTTTGATGAAAAAAATTTGCTTTCCTTATTGTAACCTCTGATGTTCTAAGGACTTTGATTTATCATGCTGTGAGGCTCTTGGCTTCCATGTGCTCTCCAGGGATATCAGATGTTCCTGAGCTCTGGTCCTGGGACAAAAAGCTTATCAGGTGGGACTCTATTCAACATTTTAGATGTGCATCATGAACCTGCTCTAAACTGTATACCTAGCCTTTTCCCCAATACCCTTTTAGACTATACAATTCCCTTAATGTAATAGGACAATTATGATGTGACTGCGTTGAATTTTAAAGATTAGCAAGTTTTAGAATTGCTGTATCTCGATTTAATTCCCACCTTCATCCTTCATGAGGTGACTGATTTTGGGAAAATTACTTCACTCTTTCACGTCTCAGGATTTCTTTTTTCACTTGTGAAATCGAGATAAGATAATCCACTTTGCAGAATCATTATAAAGATTAAAAAAGAAAAAAAGAACATGGTGCCTGACACTCACTAAGAAATTATTAAATTGTAATTGTTAGTATTTGCTTTGTGCCTCTAATCTTGAGTTTTAATTTCTTTATCTGAAAAATAAGAAAGATGTTGTACAACAGTAAGTTGGTATCATTTACATTTCACTATAAAATAACATGAAAATTTAATAACTTCAATTTAGAGCACAATTGATAAATTGTGAATGTCCTTACATAGATTACATTCCTACAGTAACCCACAAGGTGGGTGCAATAGTCCCTTCTGAGGATGAGAAAACTCATGCTAGAAGAGAGCTGTGAGGGACAATTTCCAAGTAAGTACCCATGTCTTTCTAAGCCTGGTCCTATGATTTTTGTATTACATGATACTAATCTCTATAAGAGCAGGCTAGAGGAAGGCAACCATCTCTATTCTTTAGGCCAATATACACAAATGGCCTCATTATTTCAATTCATTTCCCTTAATGCATAATAAACATCACTGATTTGCTATTTTATGGCCTTTTTGGCTGTGTTTCTGAACACTACTCCATGTTGCTTTTCATTTCATAACCTCTTGTCTTTATTGCCAAATGTAGCTATTTATTCAACCTTGTTTTTTTTTTAATTTAATCAATTAATTAATTAATTTATTTATTTATTTTTGTAATGAGGGTTGAACCCAGGGCGTTGCAGTTGCATGTTTTTCAAGTGCTGGCCCACTGAGCTGCACCCTCAGCCCAAGTTTTTACTTTTTTGAGATAGGGTCTCGCTAAATTACGCAGACTTCCTCTGGTCTCAAACTTGCGATCCTCTTGCCTCCACCTCCCAAGTCACTGGGATTACAGGCGTGTGCCACTGTGTCAGGTTTGTGAAGTATTATTTACAATGCCTACTAATCCATGTTCAGGGAAAACTGAGGAACAATTGCTGACTTCTGTGGATCATTGAGAATTCAACCCTAGAAGAACTCACCTACCACTTGCACCCTTCTCTTATTTTTTCTTGACCAGCGCAATGCTCTCGTGTGTGTGTGTGTGTGTGTGTGTGTATGTGCGTGCACACACACGTGTGTACGTAGTCTCATTTTCATTCTACACAATAATTTGTGGGACTTTCCCTGTTTTGCAGTTCTTCAAAGCAGATTCTATTGGTCACAGACGAGAAATGAGTAAACATCATTCACAAAATAGTGACATTGCAAGCACTCTCTACTATATGTTCTTAACATAATGCAGTAATGTATACCTGTTACGTCCAAGTGAAGAGAGAGCACACCATATGTGAAGTAAAACGCTTTTATTATAAACATCTCAGTGAAACAGCAGCCACCTGCTGAGGTGGAATTATTATTTTCGGGTCCTTTGGGTATTCGGAGGTGACAGGTATAGGAAGAGGAAGTAGCTTCTGCAAAAAGGGGAACTGGCTGATGCAATCCCGCTGACTTCTTGGTGCCTAGAGATTTTTCACCCCAGGCACTGCTGCTCAAGATATTTCTCTTCCTTCCTTCCTTCTCTTCTCTTCCTTCCTTCCTTCCTTCCTTCCTTCCTTTCTTTTTTCTTTTTCTTCTTCTTCTTTTTTTCTTTTGCGGTACTGAGGGTTGAATCTAGGGCCTTGCGCTTGCATGCTCTGCAAGTGCTAGACCACTGAGCTGCACCCTCTGCCCATTTTTTTACTTTTTGAAACAGGGTCTCTCTAAGTTACACAGACTGCCTCTGGTCTTGAACTTGTGATCCTCCTGCCTCTGCCTCCCATGATGCTGGGATTACAGGCATGTGCCACTGCACCTGGCTAAGATGTTTCTATTTTTGAGATGAGTGGGTCATTTAATTGCTCAATATTCTTTTTCACTCTTAGGTGGGTGGACCATCTAGTTCTCTTAGGCATTATTTATATGCAGGTAACAGACCATGGGGGTTGGTACTTTACATTCCCATCTTTTTATTGTATATGTATAGAAGAAAAAAAGAAGAAAGGGACCTTGTTTCTTTTTGTCTACTTCCTGCATGGCAATGGGTGCATCATGGACAACATAATAAGGAAAAAATTACAAGAAGATCAGTTTGGGAGAGGTGGTAATATTTTTATCTTATAGGAGAATGTATTGCCCCACAGTTGAATTGGCCATAGCCTGTATGTGGTTCTGTTGTTGTTGTTGTTGTTGTTGTTAGGTGCCATTGAGTTGTGTCCTACTCATAAAGACCCTCATAGGGTTTTCAATGGCAGGTTGTTTCAGGATTGCCTTGGGAGTGGGTTGCCACATCCTTCTCCCACATGTGGTCCTGTAGGAAATGAGAAATAAGGTGGATTAGGCAAGGACCAAACATTAAAGCCAATAACGGAATTATTAAGGGTCCCAAAAGGGGGAGAGGCCAGGACATCCAAGGTAGCTGAAGAAATCAAGATCCTAAGAATCTGACAACTGTTGGTTTCCATTTGAGGCCTTTCCAGGAGTCTTTTGTTGTTGTTGTTTGTTTTGTTTTGTTTTTGCTTCTTCTTGGATTATTCTGATTTGTTTGCATAGAAACAGCATTTTTCTCTGAGCAGCATGCAGATACCTTCTTTTTCAGCAGTCAAGAGGTCTAATCCTTGTCGATTTTGGAGGAGTACATTAGCCATGAGTCTTTCTGATCCTGTAATACAATGAGCTATTGAGAAATACATTTTTGGGATCAGTGGGGACTCTGAGGACCTTAAAGAGTGGTCACAATCTTACAATAGACAGATCAGAAGGATAGGAAAGAAGGCAGAGTGTCCTAGGGAGGGAGCCGAGAAGAAGAGGGTAGTTTTAAATTTTGCAAGGATGTCTCCGCCCAATAAAGGAGTGGGACTGGTAAGGAGAATCAAAAATGAATGGAGAAAAATGTAGGTCTTAAAGGTACAGGATACTTCCTGCATGTCTAATAGTTTAGAAATATGACCGTCAATATTTACAATAGATATCAGAGGTCCCTGAAATTCAGGGATGGCAGAGTATGTTGCCCCAGTATCAATAAGGAAAGAAATTGGCCTATCTGCCACCATCAGGGCTACATGCAGCTCAAAAGTTGTGATAATTGTTGGAGTATCTGGGCCTAGGCAGCCTTAGGCTTGAGCAGTGAAACCCAGGAGAATGAAAGAGTTGTGGCCATTTTCCAATTGGGCCTTCAGAGAACTGGCCTTGCATGGCCTCTCCACAGTCTGGCTTTCAATGTGGTCCCAAACAGATAGGGCATGGGTTTGAGGGTGGCTTGGGATTAGGGCAGTGCCTTGCCCAGTGACCAGTCAGGCCTCATTTGAAACAAGCTCCTGGAGATTTGTGTTGTGAGCCTTTCTGTTGCTCCCAGGATGGGGATAGGGTGGGTGAAGGCTTAGTGGTGCCTCTGAAGGTGGAAGCTAGCATCTAAAGTTCAGAGACTCTGTTGTTTTTCTGCATCATTGCAATTATTAAAAACCTTAATGTCCAGGTCTAGAAGTTCCCATTGTTGGGTTTGAGGGCCATTTTCTAGTTTCTGAAGCTTATGTCTAGTATCTAGGGCAAATTGAGAAATAAAGTTAAGATTAAAGACTAGAATTCCTTTGGGTCTGGTAGGGCCTACATTGGTATACCTTTTCATTGTCACTGTTAAACGGGTTATAAAAGTGGTGGGATTTCCATGTTTTTCCTGAATAATTTCTGAAAGTTTTTCAAAGTTTACTGCCTTATGAGAAGACCATTTAAAGCCTTCAGTGAGACACATTATCTTATAATCTCTACTTTGGTGGCTATTTATATCTGCCTAGTAATTACAGTGGAGATCTTTCAGGCACTACATTTATACCCACCAGGTTGTTGGGGGTTTGTCATCAGAGACTGTCTGCATGGGCCCGTGCCTCTTAACATATTAGAGCCTTTTCCTCAAGGGTTAGAGTTGAGGACAATATAACATAAAGATCATTCCAAGTGAGATCATAGGATTGGGTTAAAAATTTAAATTCCTTTATAAAATTGTGGGATCCTCAGTAAAGGCCTCAAGCCCTTTATTAATTTGAGAAAGATTGGTGAGAGAAAAAGGAACATGGACTTTCACTATACCCTCTACTCTGGCCACCTCTCAGAGAGGACATTCTAAAACGAGCATTTGTGAAGAGGTAGAGGTGGCTAAAGGAGAGAAGAGGGTATGGAACAGCATAGGAGGCAGGGGCTGGGTTACAGAGTGAGGGTAGGCTGGAGGCTGGGGTACTAAATGGGGATTCAGTTGATCTGGGAGAGGTGGTAGTGCTATGGGTGGAAGGTGATCAGCAGGGTCAAAAGAGGAACAAGAGGGAGGATCATTATCATGGTTAGAAATTGAAGGCTTTTGGTGGAGAAGGGATATTTGAGAGAGAAAGCAAGAGTCACAAAGTCCGGTCATGTCCTGAGTGCAAAAAAGACCTGGACATAAGGAACTTTAGCCTGCTTTTTTCAGTTTTCTGCCACAAATATCTAGGTCTTTCAAAACACTGAGATCAAAGTTCTCATTCTGGAGCCATTGGGGTTCCTTACCCAGTATATCTCAAATCCTGGGCCAGGCCCAAGGTCTGAAGGTTTTTTATGAGACAATCATGTGGAGAATTCTGCAAGATTAGTGATTGATAATTACCTATAATGGGAAGCTTGATACTTCTCTAATTTGTCCTCAGTGCCTGGTGCCAGAACAAGGGCATCCCCCTGAGTGGGGCCCGTTATAATCAGGCATTTTTGAATAGGATGGGTCCTGAGAGACAAAACCTGGCTAAGCCTCAGTGAGAGAGCACTCTGACCAGTACTAGATTTTGGAAGGGACCTGGTCCCTGCTTATGTAGTGTCTTGGAATGGAATGAGACAGAAGGAAAAGAAACAAACTTCACATAAATGGGAAAAGAATATATATATATATATATAAATTTACCTAGTTTAGCCAATTTGAATGAGGAAGGGTGAAGTCCCAGTGTCCGGTGAGGTGAGATCTCAATCAATCCATTACAAGAGGCTGTGGACAGAGCTAATAACCTCCTGGGTTTTGGTACCATATGTTAAGTCCAAGAGGAGAGAGATCACACCATCACACTAGGCCATATGTGAAGCAAAAGGCTTTTATTATAATCACCTTGATGAAGGTGGGATCATCCTACTAAGAGGATCAGCAGCTCCCTGCCAAGGGGTAGTTACTTTTATAGGGTCCTTTGGATATAGGAGGGGGAATAAAGAAGAAAAAGAATTGGCTTCTATAAAATGGGGAACTAGTTGAGGCAATCCTGTTGACTTCTTGCCTCAGACTTGATGCCCGGTGGTATTCTGCCCTGGGTACCACTGCTCAAGATGTTTCTCCTGAAGTGGGTGGGTCATCTAATTCTCTTAAGGCTTGTTTATCTGTGGGTAACAGGCCATGGGGGTTGGGACTGTACAATTCCCTACTCACAGATTCAGAAGCTAACAATATGTAATGTTTAAAATTTTAAGAATATTAAAGCAAAATCAAAATCAGCCACTCCTCAGTAAAAACTGAGTTGCAGGAGGTCCTGTATAGTACTACATATGTGGGAACAGAACCTATCACTCCTCCCATCTCCAGGCATTTGAGGAAAACATGCTTGTTCTGGCAATCCATTCTAGAACTATTACCCGCCAATGTCTTCATCTCCATGGTGTTGCAGGCTTCATTAAAGAGAAATACATTCCCAATACTAACTTGAAGTACTTTTTCAGCCTGTAGTTCAACCCCAGAGCCAGTTTCATTTAATACAATCTGTAAATTGATGAAGTACCTCAATTAGATCATGCAATTTAACATTGAATGCAAATACATATTTGTTGAATTAGAAATAGGATGCATTTGGGGGAAGAGCTCAGGCTTAAGAAGGATTTTGAATTTCCCATTTTGGGGGCTGGCTACTGCTAATCCTGGCAATAGTGTTTAACAAGGACTTAGAAACTGCTTTTGCTATAAACCACTGATTTTTCATTTGGGCTGGCAGATGCCCAATACAGAACTAAAAGCAGGATAAAAGCTTAGCATCTCTGTCATCATTTTTTTTCCTGGCTCCTTTCTACTTTAAACTTGGGGTCCAATTTCTGCTTAGCTCTGTGCATAGATGTGTTAATCATTGAAGGAATACCTGTCTCACACCTGGTAGTTTAAGATTGCTTGGCCCTAAATTTACCTAACTTATCTCATCCCCTTTCAGGACTAAAGACACCAAGAAAAGAGCGATAAAGATATTTTTTTAATTCCAAGAAAAGAAGCCTTGCGAGGAAATCACTCCATGATGAGATACTTCCTTAAGCTGGAGCAATTCCCCCATGGTGGTAACTGAGGCCATCCTCCTAAGCTAAGACAATAACTTCCCCGGAGACCGAAGGACCTCATAGGACTAGACCTGAGAGAATGATCGACCAGAACACAGTTTGACCAAGATTGCTTAACCATGCATATCTCTTGCCACTACCCAATTCTTTCAAACTTGATGCTCTTGACAGTATTCCTGAAGACAGGGCTGGGACTCTTGATCCTCTTTGTATTCCCAGTATTGAATATTAGGTAGCTAGCTTAGGCATTAGTAGGTGATATGGAGGAAAAGGGGATTGAAATTGACTACAGTCATTCAGCCATGATAAAGGAACCCATGTGATTCCCCAAACCCTAAGCCAGAGTTGATGGCTGTCTGGATGTGAACAAAGGCATATTATTCTGGGCCTTCCACTGAGGGGCTCCTCCTTTTAAAAATATTCAGCAGGTCCATTGACTCTTTTTACAAAATAAAGACACCAGTTGTAGGAAGGTTCTCCTTTCCCTGATGGCTCAAAATTCACTATAAAAACACATTTGGGCTTAGGCCTGGCAGTAGCCCTTTCCTACTGCCTACCTTTAAGTCTTGAAGGTGTATTGCCAGTATAATCTATATCTACATTCTCTATCTTTAATAAACTTATTCTAGACTCTATACTATAATTTCTGTGTCTCATATAAATTCTTTCATAAGGGAAACAGACGAACAAAGGTATCTGCTGAAAAGGAAGGAGAGGTGATTTTAGCTGCCTGGGAAGGACCTGCCTGCCTGCCTATCACTAGCCTCTGGACCATGCATGCTGGACCTGTGCATACTTCTCCAGACCTGCTCCCCATGTCTTCCCACTAACATTGAATAAATTCCTTTCCTGCCTTTTGCCTTTACTTTTTTGTTTGGTTTTTGGGGGTAAGAACTTGGAGCTAGTTTGTTGAGTTTTCCCAAATTTAGGGCCCACTGTAACTCTTACAACAACTGCTGTCATCAACGTTTCCTGGAGAGCTCCCTAGCCTGGCATCACTCACATCAATAGAACAAAATCAGATTTGACAAATAAGAGAAGAAACTTTGCTGTTTGCTCAAATAGAAATGAGAGTTCATGCTCTAAAGCCACCTTCTCCCAGAGGTACAGCAGGAGGGATTCTTCTGTAGGGAACAAGATGGACCTCATGGGTCAAGCTGAGGGGAAAAATGGAAGCCTTGTATATCTTCTCTTCCCTTTTGCACATGCTACCCATTTGCCATCTTAGCTTTTTCTGACTCAAGCTGATTTTCCAATTTGGCCTTCTACCTTGAGCCAGCCCCACTAGAAGAGCAGTTAGACATAGGTGAAAAGAAGGAATAAAGTTACTGCATGATACTTAGTATCATCTCAGGGCACTCTGTTCAGTAATTTATGTGAACTACATCAGTGAATTGTTAAGATAAGCCTATACTTTGTGACTTTAGGCAATCACCCAACCTCTCTGCTTTTAGTTCTCTCCCCAGGAAAGTAGAGATATTTATACTTCCTTTCTTTAGAGAGTGCTGTTGAGGACAAAATGAAATTATTTCTGCCCAAGGCAACCAAATGGCTTTTGTGTATTCATATAGGACATTAAATGATGTAGGTTTTTGCCATTTTAAAATATATTTTTACCAATAACTGACAAGCTAATTTAGGATACATGGTTTATTTTATGTTTTCCAGATGTTATCGGGCCTTTTCTTTTATCTTTTTACAGATTCTTACCAGTAACTGACAAGCCAATTTACTATATGCTGCTTTTTTTAAACATATTTTCCAGTCTTCAGAACTTTGATCATATTAGATTTTCTATCTGAAATATTCTTTCCTCCCTTTATATCAAGAATGTCTGTAAATCAACATCTAACTTAAATCTCCTACTGAAAATTTTCTGATTTTCCAAATGAGATAATTAATTTTTTTCTCTGGTTAGCTGTAGCTTTTAAATTTCTGTTGTAGCAGTTATTTTATACTTTGAATTGCTACTATTTGTGTCACTCTTTTACTTGCTGTCATAGAATATAATTTCCTCAAGACCAGAATTTAAGCTGAGTATATGAGGTGGGTCCCCAAACCCCTTCCTTAAGTATCCCCTTCCATTCTATTGCTTGGCTGATGATCTCTAGTTTTCTAAGTAACTCATAGATTTTGCTTCCTGTAATTGCCTGATTATGATACTCATTCTTGTGATCTCAATATAGCTCCCTACCAATGAAATGGTATTTTTTTTTTTTTTTTTTGTGGTACTGGGGTTTGAACCCAGGGCCTTGCACCTGCATGCTTTGCAAGTGATGGACCACTGAGCTGTGCCCCTAGCCCTTTTTTCTTTTTTTTTTTTTAACTTTTTGAGACAGGGTCTCTCTAAATTATACAGACTGCCTCTGGTCTCGAACTTGCGATCCTCCTGCCTCCACCTGCCACGCCACTGGGATTCAGGTGTGCGCCACCGCACCTGGCTACCAATGAAATGGTAATTGTTAATAACTCAGGAAATTATGGTTTGCATAAGATCCTGTATTTTGCAAGTTAAAAATCTCAAGAATGTTCTTTTGGATGATTTCACAACTCTGTAATCATTAAACTTCTGTCCATCCTCCTCATATCATCTGTAAAATCATCTGTTCTCATACCTGCAAAATTGTTCATTGGAATGTTCCCCTTCCATGTAATCATGGCAATAGATTGCCAGACCACCAGGTATAGTTTTGCCTTCTATATGTGGTATTTTCCTAAAGACCTGCCCTTAGAGGGCCTTCTTTTTCTGTTTTTTTTTTTTTCCCCTTTTCCCTCTTGTGAGAGTCCTTTGAGTATCAGGTTACTAATCAATGCTGTACTGCTTCTGTAATCTTCTTGGCTAGTTTTTTGTGCCCTTCCGAGGAACTGCCCCTCTGCTGAACTCCTTAAAGTACCTAGCTGCCCATTTTTCCTTTGCTAAGCTGTCCAGAGATTTCTGTTAGGCTGGATCATTGCTAGCTATTAATAAATCCTCCTGAAGATTAATAATTCCCCTAAGGTCTCTTCTTTCTTATGAATTCTGCTTTATATATACTTCTTTTTCTCTCTGGGTTAGAAAATAGTGCATTCTGACTCCCAATAAAAACCTAATAGACATTACTGAATGAATTTTATAAGTTTTTTTTTTTTTTTTTGGGAGAGCTACTGATCTTGAGATAAAATTTTATAGGTGCAAATTCTAAGTATATTGAAGCTCTGTCATGTGGAAGTGGGCTGGGGGGGTTAAGTGAGGTATTTGTGTCAGTAATACAACCTCTCTTTGTCCTGAAATGGGCCACATTGAGGAATCACTTTAGTCTTGTAAAGTGTGAGAAACCTGACTGCAACAGAGAAATATTTTCATTATTCATGCAAATTGGATTTATTAATAAGACAGAGCCCTTGCAGTCAGGTAGATTGTGTGTGTATGTGTATGTGTATGTATGTATGTGTGTGTCTTTGAGCACATGCATGCACACACACACATGCTTTTTGTTTCTTCTCTAAATGTAGAAGAACTGTTGCTTCTTCTTAGGAAATATGTCTCTTCTATCCAAAAATTAACCACAACAGTAATGGGGCAGAGCTTCAGAGGAAGGCAGAGTGGGTGTTCACCTTTGCTTTGCACTATGGAGCACCCCCAAGTAACTGCTTGCCAGTGCCAACACCACTGTAGTGTATTCCACAAAGATCCACAGGGTATGCTATTCAGTGAAAATCCCAGATTTTGAGGCAAGAGGGTCTTGAATATTATGTTTGAGCTAGAGGGCAGGCCAGGGTAGGGAGAGGCACTTACTCCTTGGGATATGGCATTAGCTATTACTTGCTGTGCATTAAAGGGAATCACTTTGCATGCAATTGGGAGGGAAGTATTTGTGTTGATGAAAGTGGTATCAAGAAAATAAACCTAGGGCTTTTCCCAAGAATACCAAATCCTTTGTGAGGGAAAAAAAATTAAGAAAAGGACCAGGGGATTCAGAAATTTTCTGAATAAATTTTTATTCAGACAATCTCTCTTCCAGATGTGAAAATGACCTTTGACAACTTGGGAAACAGCAGACAAGTTGGGAAACTCAGAGTCAGGGTTTGTGGCTGAAGTTCTCTCTCTTGGTCCTGGAAAGATGGTGTTGATAGGACACAGAGGAGGACCCAGAGGGCAGACTTTTAGCAAATATGTGGCTTCCAGTTCATTGACTGAGCCTTCACATGTAGGTATTTGCTTTTGAAACTGTGCACATATTTGCTGGCACTGTGACTAAAATTTATTTTTACAGTTCTTTAACAGAGTTTAAGATGCAAGACAATGTAAACAAAAATCTTAAATCTCATTGTTTTACAAAACAGAACAAAAAAATCTCCAAAATAAATAAATAAAGAAACACAATCATCACCACCGACAAAACAACCAAACCCACTAAAAGGATCATGGGTTCCTAAGAGAAAAGGACGCTTTATTATATTCATGCTTAGAATATCTGTGTTACTTAGTATATGTGTATTTGTCATCCATTCTGCTTTTATTAAGTATCTACTTAATAAATGCATTATTCTTCTGGAAAAATACCATACCATGTTGCATTATAATCATCATCTAATCTTTGGAACAAGTATCATCTGTCAGGGGAAAAAATCAAAATGGAGTAGCACTGGTTTGGTATACTTCCAATGGAGTAGGGAGGCATAGCTGAACCTTTCAATTGGGCTGTAGGCAGCTGACCTGATTTGAACCAAAGTTTCTTGAAACATTGTAAACTCCTGCTGACATTTTGTTTAATGGACCCCTTCTCCCAAAATGCTCAGAGATTGAGACCATACCCAGTCTTTACTATAAGACAACTTACCTTTTGCTAGCACCAATCATAATCCCTAAAAAGTGATGTAGTTTCTAATCTCTCCTCCCAAATACAGCTACCATTTTGTAAAACTTTGGAGCACATTTTCTAGATTGCTTTAATCTGTGTTGTTGCGGTTGCAATTCTAATATCCACAAATAATTACAATTTTTTTTGCTCTTGATTAGGTTTATTTTATTCTGGGTAGGTACATTTTACAGAAAAGAGATCAAGATTCTCGTACTATGTGAAATACATCACATCCATTTTTCCATTTAACTTCTCTAACAACTCTATAGGTTGGTGATGCTAGTTTTATTTATGACAGAGGCACATGAGGGTTGATAGTCACTTAACTTATGCAAACATGTTCTGAATATGCTGGTCCTGAAGCCAAGCCTGTAGGCTTCCCAGGGGAATGTTCTAAACTATTATATTGTATATCCTGGATAGGTTTCTAACTCCAGACATTTGTGATTCTAAGATAATTGTGAGAATGAAAACAATGGGGCACTAAAAGCTTTTCTGCCCCCAACACATACTTTGTTTCATGTCCCTGGATCCTTCTTTAGCTAATTATGAAAGTTTTCATTGATAAAAACTACTTATAGGTTTGACTTTGTTTTTGAGAAATTTTTATCTTGTGTAGACACATCTTGATGGTGATAACTGTTATATGACTAGGTCTAACCCTATGAGGGTCACTATGAGTTGGGCCTGACTCAATGGTACCTAACAACAACAACAAGGAATTAAAAATAGCTATCCTTGTACACTGAAGGAATATAGAATTATCTTAAAAAGCTACAATCCATATGTTCGAGAAGATCCACATGTTGTAATTTTTTTCCTTTGTGCCCAGATATTTATTATGTAGATATTACTCTGTTTTAATTCTTTGAAGATTAACATTGAGAAATCTTGCATTGCTTGAAGCAAATAATATTTTACTCAAATGATATGAATCAAAGATTCATATTATTTATCCTTAGTACCAAATAAAAATAAAAATAAATTCTTGTTTTCCACAAGAGCTTTAAAAATGTGACCTTTATTTTTAACAAGAAAGACTAAGTGAGTTGGGAATGAAGGCACACGTCTATAATCCTAGCATTCAGGAGACAGAGGCAGGAGTATAGCAAGTTTGAGGCGAGCCAGGGCTATATAGCAAGCCCCTGTCTCAACAAACTAATAGTAATAATAAAAAATAAAACCTAAAATGGTGACATTTTCTTTAATATCTACTTTGCAATACTTAATGATAAAAATAAAATAACAATAAAGTAAATCTATTAGTCAATGGGTACTTCCTTGTGACAGAGAAACTGATGTAAACAAACTTGTGGGGGAGATATTTATTGCAGGATCATGGTTACAAGATCACAGTCCATAATGGTAGCAGGAAGTGGCAGGTGGCAGGACTCATGTTGAATGACCACATTGCCATGGCCGATTAGATGCAGAAGAGAGAGCAATCAGATTTGTGGTTTCAAGTAAAAACCTTCAAAGGCCCATCCCCAGTGACTCACTTCTAAAAATCTCAATCCTGTCTTCCAAAGTTTCCATAGCCTCTACAAACGGTGCCGCTAGCTGCTGGGTGAAGATTAAAGTCCATGACCTTTGGGGGACATTTTAGATTCAAACCATGACAGTAACAATGATAATAGCAGCAATAAACATTCTTTGAAGGCTTATGATGTGTTAAGCTCTATGAAAACTGATTTATATGCATTATTTAATTGCATCTTTATAGAATCCCCAAGAGACAGAAACTCTCAGAACCATTTTACAATTAAACCAAAATCATTCAGCTTATAAGTAACTATTACAGGAATTTTCTTCTCTGGTGCCCAAAATCTTAACCAGTAAGCATATTGCCTTCTATAGCAAAAAGGAAATAGTACAGAAAGACTGCATGTTATAACTTGGGATTCAGGCTGCCACCCTGGAGTTAAATTACATGTGAAAAATTTTCACTTGTACATATTTTTTGATTTTCAAAATACATTTGAAACAAATTTGGAATGTGCAAAAGTCATTGGTCATGTATTGAAACTATCATAAGTATTTGTGAGTTAAATTATGAGAAAAATGGCAAAGTACTTTCTTCTATTAACCTGAAAAGTGAGGTAAAGTAGGAAAGGAAGGAAATAAATAGAGAGATATAAAATATTTTCTCGGGGTGGTAGGTGTAGCTCAGTGGTAGAGCACTTACCTAGTATGCAAGAGCCCCTGGGTTTAATCTCTAGAAATGCAATAAATGAATGAATGAATAAATATTTTTCCTTTTGTATATTGTGAGCAATGTTATCTATCTTAGCCAAGGTTACTAAAATTATTCTCTCTTTTGTTCTTTTTTGGCAGTACTGGCGGATTGAATCCAGGGCCTTTCAAGTGTTCTACCACTGAGCTGCACACCAAGCCATCAAAAAAAAAAGTGTTTTTAAGCTTGAGACAGACTCTTGCTAAGTAAAGCAGGCTGCTTCTGGCCTCTAACTTGCTATCCTCCTGCTCTGCTTCCACCTCCTGAGTCTCTGGGATTATAGGCATAGGCCAAAATTTAGTTATCATAATGTCTGCATTTTATCCTTGGTTAAGCTGTAGTGTGGTCAAATAAAAAATGTCTCTTTTTATTGGCTGAAATTAATATATGCTTCTTACCTCTTAATTTTGCATCAACTGTATTAATAGTGGTAAATAATAATACTATGTGTTCTAAACTATGTTGGTTGCCTTATAAACACTAACTCCTGTTAGTACAAAGTCCTCCTGGAGAGATATACGTGACCCTATTTTACAGATGATGCTTAATCTTTGCAGAAGTACCCAGAATTAGTGAGTTGATAGAACTGAAGTAGGATTTAATATAGCCCTGAAGCCTTAACATGGCCTCCTGTCCTTCACAATGCCCTCAAGAGTGAAGGGCTCACATGTACCTGGAAGGGGATAGGGATTTTTTAAGAGCACACAGATCTTTCTGAACAATTGTGTTAATAATCTAGCAGCTCATACTTTTCCAAATTGCCAGACTCCACTTGGATGCAATCAAAGCATGTAAGGTACCAAAGGCCAAGGCTGCCTACTCTCTGCTGCTGACTATACAACTCCAGAGAGACTCCTGCACTCCCTTCATCCATGGATCCCTCATGCTTCTTGGCCATGCCCACTCCAGGTCAATGGAAAGCCTTTAGCCAGTCTCTGTGACTTATGTCCTCCTTGTGTTGTTAAAAATTTGATGAAGGGGATGATTTTTAGTAAAGTAAAATGCATAGAATTTTCATTCCTTGGAAGTTAAAAATCTTACTCTTTTTTTTCTCATAAAAAAGATGATGCTTAGCAAAATAAAAGAGAATATTCAGCTCATTGTTTAGATTTTAAATTGACCAGTTAAGGTCAAGGGGACCTTGACCCTATAAGTTAAGGGGAAAGGAAAATTCTAACCAAATTCTGGGAAAATAGATATGTACAGAAGGTCCTCAATTTATGATGGCTAGACATAAGATATCTTTGGCCTTTGTTGTTGTTTTTAGGTGCCATTGAATCAGATCCAACTCATGGTGACCCCATGTACAACAGAACAAGACACTTCCCCACACCGTGCCATATCCAGCACTATTTTCAGGACTTCTCTGCTATTTATCAAGTATTCTTTTTTCTTCTCTTTTCCTTTTTAAAAGTTTTTTATTAGTAATTCTTGATGTACTACTTAATGGGTCATTTCCATGCATGAATTTCATTGTACATTGCTCATTTCACTTCCCCCTGCCCTCTCATGATTCTTGTGCTCCGTGCTCGACCTCCCCACCAATGGTATCCTTTCTGGGATCATATCTTTTTTGTGAGTGTATCTACCTATATATGTATATTCTGATTTGCATTAGGAAAACATATGTGATTTTTTTCTCCCATTACCGTTTTTCTTGCTCCATCCCCATTTAGTTCATTATCTTTTCCTATTTAAATCCTATCTATTTTTATGATTTATATATTTTAATAATGAATATATATTGAAGTCTACCATCCACATATGAGAGAAAACATGTGATGTTTATCTTTCTGGGTCTGGTTTAATTTGCTTAAAATGATGCTCTCTAGTTCCACCTATTTTTCAGCAAATGCCACAATTTTGTCCTTTATGACTGAATAAAATTCTGTGGTATACATATACCACAATTTCCTTACCCATTCATCTATTGATGGACACCTAAGTTGGTTCCATAACTTGGTTGTTGTGAATAATGCCACAACCAACATGATGACAGATGTTTCCGTGGTATACTAACTTATATTGCATTGAATATATACTCAAGAGTGGGATAGCCAGGTCATATGGCAGTCCTATTTTTAGGTTTTTGAGGTACCTCCATACTGATTGCCACAGTGGCTGGGTGAATCTGCATTCCCATCAGCAGTGTATAAAGGATCTTTTCTCCCCACATCATTGCTAGCATTTGTTGATGTTTGTTTTTCTAATGGTAGCCATTCTGACTGGAGTGAAATGGTATCTTATTGTAGTTTTGATTTGCATTTCCCTGATGGCTAAGGATATTGAATGTTTTTTCATATGATTGTTGGCCATCAGTATTTCTTCTTTTGAGAAGTCCCTATTCAGTTCTTTTGCCCATTATTTGATTGGATATTTTGCTTTTGGGGGGTTTCATTTTTGGAGCTCTTTATAAATTTTAGATATTAATCACCTGTCTGATGTATAGGTGGCAAAGATTTTCTCCCATTCTATAGGTTATCTCCTCATTCTGATTATTGTGTCCTTTGCTGTGCAAATTTTTTTTTAATTTCATGTAATCTCATTTGTCAATTCTTGCTATTATTTCCCATGCATTTGGGATCCTATTCAAAAAGTCCCTGCCTAAGCCTATGTCTTGAAGTGTTTTCTCTATGCTTTCCTGTAGCAGTTTTAAAATTTCAGGTTTTACATTAAGGTCTTTGGTTCCACTTTGAACTGATTTTTGTACAAAATGAAAGAGAGGGATCTAGTTTCAGTCCTCTATATGAGGATATCCAGTTCTCCCAGCATCAATTTTGTTCCAGTACCTTGCATTTTTTGTTACTATAGCTTTGTAGTATAATTTGAAATTGGGAATTGTGATGCCTCGTGCATTGTTGTTTCTGTTCAAGGTTGCTTCAGTGATATGGGGTCTTTTGTCCTTCCAAATGAATTCTTGGATAGTTTTCTCTATTTCTGTGAAGAATGTCATTGGGATTTTGATGAATACTGCATTAAATCTGTATATTGATTTTGGTAATGTAGCCAGTTTCATAATATTAATTCTTCTAATCTATGAGCGGGGCTGGGATTTAGCTCAGTTGTAGAGCACTGCACTGCAGTCTCTGAGGTCTGGAGTTCAATTCCCAACACCCGCAAAAATGGGAGAAGGACCTGGCAATCCACTCCCACGGGAATCCTGAAACAGCCATTGAAAACTCTATGAGGGTTGCTATGAGTCGGATACCGACTCGACAGCACCTAACAACAACAACAACAATCTATGAGCATGGGCGATCTTTCCACTTATTGTATCCTCTTCAATCTTTTCTTTAATATTTTGGTGTTTTCATTGTAGAGGTCTTTCATCTCTTTGATTAGGTTTATTCCCAGGTATTATATTTGTTTTGAAGCTATTTGAATGGGATTGTTTTCCTGGTTTATTTCTCTGCTGGGCATTATTAGTATAAAAAAGGCTACTGGTATTTGTATGTTAATTTTCTATCCTACTGCTTTGTGAAAAGTGTTTAACAGCTCTAAGAATTTTCTAGTGGAGTCCTTTGGGTCTTTTAAGTATAGGATCATGTCATTTGCAACAGAGATAATTTGACTTCTTCCTTTCCTATTTGGATCCTTTTTATTTCCCTTTCTCTTGTCTTATTGCTGTAGCTAACAGTTCAATTACTACACTGAATAACAATGGAGACAGTGGGCACCCTTATCTTATTCCTGATTTTACAGGAAATGGTTTCAGTTTTTCCACATTTAGTATGAAGGTGGCAGTGGATTTTTCATATATTGCCTTGATTATATAGAGGTATGTTCCTTCAATTTCTAGTGTCTTCAAGGCTTAGATTTATTAAA